>JAODOY010038836.1:0-20639 GCA_025399855.1 Forbesichthys papilliferus
TACTTGTAACGGTGTGTACCGTAGTAGAGTGTTAGATTTTGTGTTACGCGCTGGGTCCCCTAGGCTGGGGCGTAACACTTACATACGGTGTTGGTTACTTTATAATATAATAACTCTTGGTTTTCCACTACAATATGTCGTGACAGGCTGGCACATACAATGGGGATTTCCGCAGTTCTTAGCTGTTTGCCTTGCCATGGCAAAATACTGTACATGACCCCGTAGATAGAACCACAGGCACAGTTACATCATTGAGTGTTAGGCTCTGTTGTCAAATGTGTTCTCTACTAATTCCTTCCATTTCTATCGTTTTTGTTGGAATGTTTCTTCAATATCATTTTCTGTGTGTTTGCATTTCAGACCGACCTTATGAAAAACATCAGTACCATCCCTCAGCCGTTCCTCTACACAAGACATGTTCACTTCCTCAACTTCACCAGGTTAGCTATACATCGCCGCTGATACTAATAACCCTCTTTCAAAAGCTGTCCTCTCCAAAGTGTTTTAATGGTCAGTCAGTAGGCTATACATATTTGTAGTGATGAGAGGTTGTACATTGGACAACTTTGTGAGTGCTAAAAATAATGTTTGATTACATTTAGCAAACACTGTAATAATGTTCCAGCAAGCTCTTATTGTATTATTGCCTCAGTAATAATATCCTTTAATAACGTAGTAATAACCAATACTAGTAATAGTATCATATCTGTATTGTTAAACCAGTTAAACTGTTTCAAGTCTTAATCATGCATGTGTCTTTGTTAAGGTTCAGGTTAGAGCAGCCTGTGTATATCAACATTATCCGGGATCCCATCAACCGCTTTCTTTCCAACTACTTTTTTCGGCGCTTTGGGGACTGGAGGGGGGAGCAGAACCATCTAATACGTACTCCGGGAATGAAAGACGATGAACGATACTTGGTAAGTTAGCCACGGTTTCAACAACTTTTGGAAAATACATTTGTCATTTCATTTCAACACTGCAACTACTGACTAGCTGCTTGCTGCCCACGTACCACAGTCAATCAGCTCTGCAAGTGAGAGACATTCCTTATCTTCAACAGCTTAGAATCTTTGTTGTTGTAATGTAAGTGTGTTTTACTAGCACACACTCAAGTAGTATGAATGTCTCCATCATAAGTAATAACTGCTTTCAAGCGTTTGGAAGAAATATATTAAAATTATATTCAAATATTCAAAAATAGTCAAAAACTCATTGACATAACCTGAGGGCCCATTCATCCTCTCATACATAAGATAATTAGGGTTGTGTAATTGATGGCTTGAAATGCTAATGTTAATAATTAATGTATTAGCATTACATATATTTTAATTATAATATAGCAGCAATATGATTTAAATATATTACAGCTGAGGAAGTGCTGCAACGTTAAGTGTTTCTATAGTCTAGTTGTTTTCTGAACTACCCGCATGTTTGAGATGTTTGGCCTTCTTTAAGAGCTTTCTAAAATATATGTATTTTCTAGAAAGACTGTTATGCAAAACATTTAATTGTCATACTTTAGTTGTAAGCTGTACGCCATTGAGACCACAAAGCTCAATATTAACTTCCTAAAGTTTGGGACACAGGAGCTGCAGAATGTTGGTGTGCTGCAGGGATTTATGGAAACCATTCCCTTCTGCCTTTGAAGGCGAGGTACACATGGTGTGGCTCGAGGGAGCATGGTTTGCTGTAAAGCTGATGCTAACCTGATATTTAAATCAGAGTATGATTCTAATTACAGACCTTGACTTTGTTAAACCGCATCAGAAGCTCAGGCTGGAACATCTAGTCTATCGTGTACAGCTGTGTGTGACTTAACTGGCCTCAGTTCTGCAAGAGGTTTTGCATTGGACACTTCTGCTTTTACCTGCACTTGGGTACCTTTGGAAAAGTATTCATTTGGTGGGTTTTGAAAAAGGAGGTCATTCTAATTTAAAGTGAGAATAAGTTCACAACGGAAATGTTTGTAGAGGTATACATAAGTGTTAGATCTAGTACATTTCTAACATGGCACTTTATTAAATCACAATTTTGTAATATAATGAATTACAATATTTTGTTAAAAAAAGTTTTTCTTCATTTTTATTTGTGTTTTTATTTGTATTATTTTTGTTTTACATTGTGAACGTTGTTGTAACCACCTAGCTAGCTTGGCTAGCTTTAAACTTTAAGGGCAGGCTTACACCATCTTCCATATTAGCAGCAATTGAATGTCATTCTGACTGGCTGTAATTAGGCATAGCTGCAATCTACTTGCAGTGGAGCTCTCTGCACCACGTGAGTTGAGTTAATAAAGTATGTGGAGACCGCAGGGGCCCTCTCACCGCACTTAAGCTGGGCTGGGGAAAGGGGTGGATGTAGCCTGGCTGGATTACCTGTGTGTGTGTGTGTCTGTGTGTGTGTGTCTGTGTGTGTGTCTGTCTGTCTGTCTGTCCTTATATCCTTATATCTGGCATGCATGTTCTACTTTCCCGCTGTGTGTTTGTATTTGGATACTCTTTACGTCAACAACAGGTTGGGTAATAACCTCCCTTTGCCTGTGCCCATTGGACGAGAGCGTCAGTGAGCGAACGTTGTCAGTGTCCTGTCCCTGGGACCGATGAAGGCAACCTGCCACACGTGTTACCGAGACATTCCTGTGGTGGGCTTATAGTTTTCCGTCCGCCCTCCCTTCTCCCTTGCACAAACACAACAGTATGCCGATGCGAAGGCATCGCAGTGGACGCTCTCTCGCTCTCTCGCAGGTATGCATCAGCCTCCCCGTGCGGCTGCACTTAGCGGAAACTTAGTGTTCAGTTTATTGAGTGGGGGTTAAAAGCTCTGCTCTCCGCCCTCTTGGCACCAGACTGTGTTTAAACCATTGATGTTTTTGAGTTAAGGGATTATTTATATGCCCATAAAAAAATGATTAACACAGAAGGAAATGTGTGCGTGTGTGTGTGTATCTGTGTGTGTCTGTGTGTGTGTGTGTGTGTGTGTGTGTGCACGTCATTTTGTATATAAATCCATGCTTATTTTCTCTGTGGACTTGTACATAAGTGAGCGTAGCTGCGTGGATAAAACTCAACTAGTGTCTTCTATCAGTAATGGGATCGCTAACATTTGAGTATGCATCTGCATGTAAACACTATTGTAATAAAATCCCTTTTTTTAGCCACACTATGTCTAGTAACAAAACAATTTGAATGCAGACCTTCTAGTCTTAAATTTGACTGCCTGTATTACTCAACTTGACTGACTGACTCTAATGCCATGCAAGGCTGCAAAACACACACAGGCAGGTATCTGATCACGTTGTGAAAAAATATCAGGTCAGCCCTGGTGAGCTTCTGTTGACCCCCCCCCCCCCCTGCCAAATAATGGCTGATAATAATGTGACATTTAGTATTATTATCTCTCTCTCTCTCTCACTCACTCACTCACTCACTCACTCACACACACACACACACAGATAATGTCTCATGTTGTGTCATGCTTGGCTTTACCAGCAGTACATTGTCCGATAGTATAAACAACTCAAACAAGGCTTACCGCTAATGGCTTTGTGACAGTTGTCTAATGTGTTTAACGCGCAAAGGAATCATCTAATTAGTGGGAAACAGGGCGAGTCAATAGCTACTCTGCCTCGTTCCCACACCGCTAAATTCACTTACTTTGACTAGCCTTCACAAAGCTTGCCTCGAATACTTTATTGTTATGCTATGTTAGTGTCGTTATGTTGTGATCTTTAGCAATCGACGGGAAATTGACATGGTCAAGGAGTTGTTTGCATGTGCAGTAAACATATTTAAGACACTGTATAAAATAGATGTTTCTACTTTGTTTTCAAAAATGTATCTTCAGCATTTATTGCAGATTAAGTGCAATGCCCAAGGTTGCAACGTGAATAAACCCCGCCCATACTTGAGGGTTGTACACATTAAAACGACCAAGAGGGATTGCTTTTCAACGCTACAGACCTGTCTTGTGCTTTCCAGAGTGAGCAAAGCAAATCCATTCTTGTGACTTCAGATTTCATTCATGCAAGCATTCTATTTAGTGGAGTGGATGGGAGACAGGAGAATACATTAGGGGCTGTTTAGCTAGGTTCTGTGAGAAGTCTGCCCAGTTGGATTAATTCACAGAAATGTGTGTATACTGTATGCACACACACACACACACAGGACGGCCTTTCTAATACTAATGGACTTACTGACGGTGTGTGTGTGTGTACTGTGTATGTATATATTTGTGTAGATATCTGTCAAAATCAGACGTTTTCCCAATATATAACTCCTCCAGTTAAAACATAAAACTTATTTGGGGAACTGTAGCCAAACGAATTACTCTATCAAATAAATAAAGTATGTCAGCCACTTATATTATTAGCCTGGCCTTCTATAAATGTTGATGATTAAATACCCACAATTAGCAAGAATCGGCCTAGGAGGATGTTGTGAAAACTTTCATAAAATGTAATGCAGCGGAAGTTTACGTCATTGGGTGAAAAAGGAATTGTGTTTCTATGACAAACATTTCATGAGTCATTCAGTTGTATGTGATGTCAACGTTCTATGGGTTGCCATTGGAAAAACGTATGAACGTGTCTTATGTAAGGTAATACGTGTAAGTGTGATATCGTAGAAGGGACATTCTGGCAGTATTGTGTATGGATTTTAAAGGAACAATAATGTGACACATGTCACTTCTTTCTCTCTGTCTCACTCTGTTTTTAATGTTGAGTCAGTACACTACAGTATATTTTGGGAAGTGGGGACTGGTGCTATTTCAGTTTCATTGTAGCGCACGCCCATCGCGACTCATCTTCTGTTATCTGTGCATGAGTTTGGCGTGCTGTTTGCGTGAACTGTAAACCTGCAGCCAATTCATGTTGTGTTTCATTTTCAGTGTCATTATAAAGGTTCCTACAGGATACAGAAATCTGGCTTATTCCGGTGGCAGAGAATAGAGAAGTGATTTATCTATAGGCTTGCAAACCTTAAAGATAGTCAAGGGAAATCAGTCATTTTAGTCTTAGCATGTCATTAAAGGATGTAGAGGCTTAATAAAAACACATACAAACTATGAAAATCAACTACCATTTGAATCGCAAAATATTCCCTATATTTATGTCACTTTCTGTCTGTCTGGCGATTTTCTGGGTGGAGTTAACTCAAGCGTGGGGACGTCATGCCGCTCCTGGACTATAAAAAGAAAACGTGTCACAATAAACGTCACTTTGCGTTGGAGTCTGACTGCCTACTGCAGCTTCTGTAGTACATTTTTACTAGCTGAAAGATACTCTTAACTAACCATTGTGACACAACTTGGATTATACGTGGATATTTGGCAGTTTCTTCAGGTGCTTCTGTATTTTGACTGCTCATAAATATACAGTTTTACTGAGCCAATCGCACCTGCTGAAAGACGGGCCATTGCCGCTAGCTAGATAAAGGGGGAGGGGGGATGGGGGGACATTACGGACACGCCCATTCAGCCCTGAGCCCTTTGCATGTAGCGGTTTTGTCATAATGTTAACACACTTATTATTATTTTTTTATTATTATTTATTTGGTTGATGTATATTAAATATATCCCTCTGCAATATATTGAGAATAGTTCTGCACCTTGTAACCTCTTTCCTATCTCTTTAATTGGGCAGGCAATATCCTTCCTGAATCCTACAAACAACAATAAGAAGCAGCAATTACTGCAGTGTGTTTTGAGCAAATAAATAAGCAAATCATAAAATGAGGGTTGAATGAACAAATAATCAATGGCAAAGTTATCGTTATTGGCTGTAGAGCAGTGGTTTTCCAGCTTTTTGAACCACCACCCACACAAATAAGTACTTCGTGGTCATGGGCCCTTATTGCTCAACTTAAAAAATAAGTTTCTCCCCAGTTTCTCCCCACTATAGGCCTTCTGCACACAAGAACAGAAACGTGCCAGTAACAGCTCAGTCATATGATAGACTGCTGGTGGACTGGTGATAGCTATTAAAGCTGAGCACGTGTTTGAGTCATAATTAAACACTTGCAGTAACAAATGCACACATTTTTGCAGGTAAGTCGACTTGCCAGACATGCTCATACAGTGATAACGAAACACATACACTGTGTGTGCGACTGCATTTGTATAGCGCTTTACATTATTTGCCTCACATTCACCCATTCACACACACACATTCACACACAGATGTCAGCCATGCAAGGAGACACCTGACCACCGGGAGCAGTTAGGGTTAGGCGTCTTGCTCAAGGACACCTCGACACTTGGTGAGGAGTTAGCGCGGACTATCGAGTTCTTGATCGTGTGTGTGTGTGTGTGCGTGTGTGCGTGTGCGCGTGTCACCTAGAGGCCCAGTGTGTTCAGAGGCTATACTAAGATATGAGCAATCTGCCTGACAACACCTGGCTGGGGCTAATTGACAAGTGGCCAATTCATTATAAGGGGGCTCAGGGGAGGGGTTAACTCCCAGCAACAAGCCATTCCATGCACATACATGTTGGAAACTCAAGTCTGTGGTTTAGCTACAACTCTCTCTCTCTCTCTCTCTCTCTCTCTCTCTCACTCATTACTCATTACTGTACCATGCTAATACACATGGTACAGTAATGGTCTATAGCCTACCAGTGGTTCTCAAACCTTACCTTTCAGTTATGTTACAAGCCAAGTACTGACCACAATTTTTTCATGGAGCAAGAATATGCACAAGTTTGTGCATTCTGTCACCTGATATGGATTTGACTGCTGATTCCAAACTGGCTGGTCACTTCCTAGGATGTTTTTATTTTCTGTTGAATTTTATTATTCAGTTGAAAGGGTGTTTATAGATGTTCTAATCTAATTTAATCTGATACATCTAAATTATTGTAGGATCTGATCTAATAACGTTCACTCTTATGTATTTATTTGAATTATCTGTGTGGATGTTGAGGACACAATACAGCGAAATTCTGCATTTGTGTGATTTATTGTTTTTTTCTTTTTTGCTGTTGTCAACTTTACTCTACTTGTTTGTGTAGTCTGCCATCTAGTGATTGCACTGCGCAATTACAACTTTTATATTTATTATGAAGGTATGAGTAAAATAGCATGTTTTTTTTTTTTTTGTCTCTTTAGGACATTAATGTGTGCATTCTGGAGAACTATCCAGAGTGCTCGAACCCCAGGGTTTTCTATATCATTCCATATTTTTGTGGACAGCATCCGCAATGCAGGTAATGTCAGATGTCTATGTAGCGTACTATGGAAACATAAAGGCAAACAATCTAAAATGAATAATTTGCAACTTGAAATTGCAATTTTTTCCTCTATTGTCTGTCCACCAGGGAGCCTGGTGTGTGGGCTCTAGAGAGGGCTAAACTGAATGTTCTGGAGAACTACCTTCTGGTTGGGATCCTTGAAGAGTTGGAGGATGTCCTCCTGTTGTTGGAGAGACTCTTACCCCACTACTTTAGTGGAGTGGTCAACATCTACAAGAGCCCCGGTATGCTTTTTGTATGCTTTAAGTAAACAGACTATTGCAATGTCTACAGTATTGTCTACTGTAAACTGTATCTGATGAATGTCAGTGATTGAATTGCCCTGCAGCTCCTGGGGGAAACATTAAGCGGGCAGCCTGGTGGTCCACCAGCATATTTTGAGGGTCAAACTGCATTTTGGTGAATCTTTATGCCCAACTTGCTTTTTATTAGGCTCTAGTAAAACTACTTCCAAAAATCACAAATTCATATTTTTACGTTCCCCTGTTAGACAATATAGTCTTTGTTGCTACACAGACTGTTTAGACTAAGGATTGTAATTATGAATGTGAAAGTAATGACAACCGGCCTTCTCTGAGTTCTAAACGATTTTACAACATAAAATGATAATTGGCACAGGTAGCCTACTCTGAATAATAAAAAACACATTAGCTTAATAAATACAACGCTGCGTCTGCTTGAGCCAAAGCCACCCCCATCTACGAGACTAAAAGTTAAGCAAAGCAGGTGGAATTCCTTATGTTAAACAGTTCGTGTTAAATTAGTGCTGCATCTTGTTAACCGTATTGGGATAAATACTGCGAGTGCGGTCTATAAAAATCGCCACATGCTCAGTGCTCTTAACAGTTCATAGACACAACATGGAACACAATCGGACCTGTGCAGGGCTCTGCCACACGCTCAGTGCTCTCAACAGTTCAGACACAACATGACCACCCCAATCTGAATTTTCAAATTGAACATGGGATGCCCTGGCCAGAATTTAGGGGACCAGGTTATCCCGGGCCTCAGTGTAATGTCTATATCTGACCTAATGACCTTTGACCTAATGACAATATTCCACCTTAGTCATTCAAGTGACAGTCCGTCACTTCCTGGTCTCTGTCCTTCCCACAGACTACAGGAAGATGGGAAACATGACGGGCACGGTGCGCAAACACACTCCCAGCCTGGAGGCCCTCCAGGTGCTGTACCAGCGCATGCGCTACGAGTACGACTTCTACAACTTCGTCCGGGACCAGTTCCACCTCACCAAGAAAAAGATCGGCCTCAGGTCGGCCTCCCGCCCCCCCGCCCATTCACCCACATTTCTGCGAGAGCTAGCCTTCCACACCCCGGAGCCTCTGGACGAGGATGAGGAGCTGGACACGGATCTGGAGGATGCCAACCGGTGGCTGGTTAATCCCTGAGGGGAACCGTGGTAACGGACTACATAGCCGATTGGCTGGAGACACCCGGAGGGCCCCTCATGGGCCACGGTGACAGGGATGGTGATATCCCTGTTAGTCAGCATTCCCGATAAGAACTAGATGTGTTCGGGGAGGGGAGGGAGGTGCTTCTAATGCTCGTGTTTTTACGGGCTCCGTTTCTCCAACTGCAACTGGATATATTTAAAAACTGACTAGGACAAGGAAATGGAATGGTTTATCTTCCGAAAATGTTGATTTGCTTGATTCCAGATCAAGTTTTTGTTTGGGTTTGCTGTTGTGTCTGTTGGATGTAAAACAGCATTTTCATTACCATAATCTCCAGGAGAGATTTGTGGAAGATGTGGACATGAACTATTGGAAATCAAATGTCATGGTTATTACAGTGACATTTACTAGGGGACTTAAAGACTAAAGACATTGTAGTGACAAAGTCTCAAATAAAAGGGTTGCCCCTTTGAGTATTTTGATCATTACATTATTTCTCTCACATCTTTATAGCAGCAATGATTGGAGGGGAGTGTTATGTTTGTATTGAAGAGAATAGTTTTGAGAAATGGTTTGCAGTTCAATGAGAATATCAAATGTTTTGACAGGTGCATAGCTAAAGGGTAAGATAATAAATTGACAGTCTTAATGCCATGAAACGATTCAGGTTGTAAATCTATTCGTAGCTGCTTTAAAGACCTGTTTTTATTATATTAAATGTGCCAAAAGTTATCTGTATATAAGTCACATAAGACCATTGTAAGTGCCAAAATGTTTGATTATTTTAACTGTGCACCAAAAGAATCGATGTGCACAGCTGGTGGAGTTTTGACTTGTAATATAATTTAAGAGTTTATATTATTATTATTATTATTATTGTTATTATTTTATATGAGGGCCAAACAGTAAACACTCAATTATGAATTCAAAGAATTCCAACAGTGTGTGCCTGTATCATTGGATTTTACCAAATCAGCATTGTACCTTCCCATATATGGACATTGACAGGTCATTGGTTTTAACTATGTGGAGAAAAAGTAAAAATAGGATGGCTACACAAATAAGGTTGTTAGGTGTACATTGTTTTATCCAAAGTCTTAAAGATCGAATGAACAAGCTTTCAAAATTAATTTTGCCAAATCAATTAACTATTGTTTATTATTATTATTATTATTATTATTGTTTGTGCTGCGAAGCATAACAAACTATAAACTACCATTCTGCACTTTTCCCATCTAGCATGTCAGTACCGCTATGATTTTCAAAGCACAAACAAGTAACAACTTATTAAATGCATATGCCAAAGTAGTATACTTTTATACTAATGTACTTAATATAGTATACTATATGACACATACTTTTAACTATTTATGATGTGAAATCTTTTTTGTGAAATATTGTGAAATGTTTTACTTTGTGTGTTTTTTAACAATCGATAAGTCGATTAAACAAGGTGACCATATGCTAATAATTAAGACTAATGCATACCATTCCTCAATTTCAACGTACTAGTCTAATCTCCATTTTATATATACTTCTTCATTGTCCTGTCATGTGTTCATTATGTTTTGCCTAGTTTAATTTATTAATTTGTATTACAAATGACGTTCTCAGGAAAATACATTTTATTGTCTTGATCGTTTGTATCTCTACAGCTATGAAGCTAATTCCTTGCATTTATTAAGGGAAATGTCAACAATCAAATATTGATAGCTGAACTTAGCTAGTTGACAACTTATGCAGTCCTTTTTCAGTTTTCAAAATAAAGGTTCTAACAATTGCAGGTGAGGTTTGTTTTCTGAAGATATTTTATATCTAAATACCAGAAAGTAAATTATTGTATTTGCTAAATAAATTAAAAAAACAATAAAAAAAACACATGAATCAATTTCTTAATCAGATATGAGGTACGATTGTCTAGCTGTAAGGCTTGGCATGACCAGCAGATGGATTTCATTCAGTGATCGTGCCAAAAGTGACAATGCAAGTTTACTACTATCCTTCCATGATGTGGGGTTTATTCCTGTTTTTGGTCCAAAACATCCCCAGATCATAATCTACATTAAATTATTTTCCTTCATTCAGACAATACATACGTATGTCGTATGTCCGCTAAGTGCCCTGCACAAAACTAAATATTCACCGGCCCAAAAAGAAATAAGGTATGGATGGGTCAGCTCACCCCTACAAGATTTCACAAGAAAAACATTCAACAGAAGCCAGTTTACAAAACAAAGGCAGTTGGTTCTGAAGTCTCCTTGACATCCTGTTTTGCTGTTGCAACCTCCCAATCCATCAGCCAGTGCAGCGGGCTGTGGCATAGCCAATTGGACAACAAGAAAAGAAGTTGGAAGGATAACCACCAAATAAACAAAACCCAGCAATGCCTCTGGTACAGTATTTCCAATAATGCCTTCTGTCACCACCTCACCTAATAATACCTAATAATGATTCCCTTCCATGCGTTTGACACTGATACTCTCTGTTGGTTTCTATCTCTCTCTTAGATGACCAGCGTTCTGGTCTTGCTGTCATGCTGGCTCATCTCCAACCCATCCTTGGGATCTTTATAGATGCCCTGGGATGAGATGTCCTTGCTGGGCTCGCGTCCCAGAGCTTCAGCCTCCTCCAGGGTGGTTGTCAGGGGAATGCCCAGTGTCTCGGGCAACATCAATGTCAGTACGCCGATGATAAGTGCCAGGATTCCTACAATAAGCTGAATGGCGCAGGCAAAAGATTTGTAGATTACAAATATGTAAGGTCTCTCACCAATTAAAGACCTTTATCAATCTTAAATCTATCCAATATTACTAGTTAACCCAACATCTTGAAATGTATATTTTCTAATCATGGCGGACACTGTTGTTAACTTAGCTTAATTTAATTGAGTAGCTGATAATACCTTAACATTTGTTTAAGTCGTGTACTGTAAAGACAACAGAATGGTAAACGTGAGCACCTACCTGTGGTAGGAATATCCACACATCAACAAGGTAGACGCAGAAGGGAGCGACCACACTGCCCACACGACACATCATACTGCCACTGCCCACAGCCAGAGACCTGACAGGTGAACACACGTAGCCCGGGTTAACTCTACCTTGAGTGATGTTTTTATACCAGAAAAGGACTTTGTATAATATATAGCCGAGGAAAGTGGAGGTCACCGTGTGGAGGTCACCGTGTTTACAGGCTGGGTGAGTATTGTATCGGCACTGCTGCATCTGCTCAGTATAACGTTTTGGCGAGGATGCTTATGTCTAACCGAGCTTCAGTGTAGTCGAGCTTCAGTGTGACTTTGCCGTGAGAATCAGTCTGGAAAGTGTAGAAATCATTGCGATTGTGTCCGAGTAGCAACTGAACTTATATATGCATCGTATTGATACTGTACCTATACGGGCATGGTTGCACATGGCCTTCAATAAATACTGTCTTTTATATTACAGCTTTTGGCAATTTACCGTAAGGTTTGCAGCGAAAATGACCAAATGGTTCATCCAATCTACTGCCACGTATTTTCTGAAAGTGCCTGCCATTTTCAAACTGTTTTGATGGACTGCTCCCAAGATGGACTTGTGACTTACAATCCATCTGGCATGTCAGCTTAGTTTATGTCACCTTCAAGGTCTAAATAACAACTACAGCTTCACATCATCTCATGCAGCAAATGATGCTGTAACAATTCTAACAATGACAATGTAAATATTGTTACATTGCATTGTTACAACAAGGACAAAAGCCTTAATAGAGACAGGGCATTAAGGTCCCGCCAACACTGGGCCCAGTGAAGGAAACATTCCATAGCGCTCCATTGACTTTGCACTGCGTTAAGCTAAGGTCATTTCTGACTTCTTCAAAATAAGTGAAACCTTCCTGAAAGCGTTTGTGTGACAAGATGCATTACCGACAAAGTAAACAACCCAGAACTACAGCAGGACAGGATGGTCTAGTGGTCTGGGTGTTGGGCTTCCAGCTGAAAAGTTGTGATTTTGAACCCCTGGTGTTGACCTACCTGTAAGCATCCTTAACTGCTCCAAGTGGTTGGTCGTACCTTGCATGGCTGTAATCACCGTTGTTGTATGAATGTGTGTGTGACTGGGTGAATGTGAGGCAAAATACTGTAAAGTGCTATATAAATGCACCTATTTACCATAACTAAGTGTGCATATTTTAAAACAAAATTTAACTAATGGAGCGCTGAGACCTGTTTCCCCCCCGGTAGTCATGGTTTTCAGAGTATGACTCCGTCTCTATGCACAAAACTGAATTAAACTGAACAAAATATTACGTCTGAAAGCGGCATACAATGTTCCATGCTGTAGATGATATAACATTAATAACAATACAGAGATTAGCATTGAAACGTTGTTTTCAATTCCATTGTAACCCACAATGTCTACAGATTTTAGGTGTATTTTTCTCCACTACACCCTCCTCTCACCTGATGGTGGTCGGGTACAGTTCACAGGTGTACAGGTAGATGAGACCAAACGCTATGGCGATGGCGAACTTCCCCGTCATACTGAGGATGATCACCATCACCTCAAACTCCTGTACAGAGGACAGAAGCAACAGAAAGGGACAAGAAAGGTCAACGTAAGAACATTATTTGTGTTGAACTGACACGGAAGACCCCAAAAACACAGGTAATCTGTCTTCTGCAGCTATTCAAATACTTCTCCCTTGGTCTTAAAACATAAATTACATCTTGCACTATAACAGCTACTGTCACCCAGCTGCTCTTAGATTACATCGTCAAAGGATCAGCTCCATGCTATTTCTCCTGCCCCCTCCTCCACCCCACACACTTCTCTCCAGCCCTGGCATTCCTCCCTGAGCTTCCACGAAAGCCTAGTGACAACTGTAGGGCCACACAATATCAATTAGCAGAATGTTCAGAAGTGAGGGCAGTGATCCATCCTAAACATGAATCTGATCAGATTGTCCCGATGTTCATTAAGCATGTTCACCGAGCATGACATTGTGACAGAGGGATTGACAAATCCCAGCCATGGAGCAGACTGGTAACAGTAAACTTGACTGTGTGAATGCCAAACTTGCTAAGGCTATTCATAGTTTGGAGGACGGAAGCCATAACAGCTCTAAACACTCCCCTCCATCTCCCTCACCAACTGACTTCAGGACATTCAGAACTGGACGTCTTCAAACTCAACAGCAATAAGACAGAGGTATAGCATATAGCATATAGCATATAGCATAGCCCCTGCTTGAACATTGCTGGTTTTCCCATTCCACTGTCAACAACTCTCTTGGCGTGACCTTTGATAACTCCCTTTTGTTTGAATCACACATCAAACCATCACTCGTGCATCCTTCTTCCGAAGCATATCTAGACTCCATTCTTCACTCTCCTACTTGAGCACCGAAACTCTCATCCATGCCTTTGTCACTTCCCGCCTGGATTACTGCAACTCTCTACTTTCATCAATGGACTACAATTACTTCAGAACTCTGATGCCAGTATCCTCACAAACCAAACACAAGGTACACAGATCACATCAATCCAGTTCAGATTCAACTTCATTGGCTTCTGGTACAATACCGTATTAACTTTAAGACTCACCACAATCTCGCTCCCTCCTACCTCAGAGGTCAGAGAGATAGGAGCCTGACCTTCTCGTCGACAACCCCCCCCCCCCCCCCCATTCCACCTCACCACCATGGGGTCTTGTGTCATGAAAGGCGTCTAGAAATAAAATGTATTAATATTATCATTACAATTATTAAAGTTGACTGACTAAAAACCCTAAAATTATCAAACGTTTTACATACAGTATGACATGTTGTTATTATAGCTGGTGATAAATGTGATTTTTGTTTTGGTGCTGACAGTCATTAATGATGAATTATGTGTTGAATCTAATCAGATATATTCCTGTTATGCTCCTGTTGTACTTATTATGTTGATCAAAATCGCAACCTTTACTCTTTCCACCAAATCATTCCACTCACTTTTTCCACAGATAGACCTCAATTGTCTGTCTGTCTTTATGTAGTGTTTGTCAGCAGCTCTCCTCAAACGGTTTTGAGGTTAAAGGTCATATTTTCTGGGAGATTAACTGTTCTCCCTTTGCCAAGTTAAATGCAGATAACTATTATGTAGGTCAGTAGCACCAAACAAACTATTGTGCACTACAAGAACACCCTCTGACAGGATTAGTCGAAGCGCATTCCCTCGAAAATGTGACATTTGATACTGAGAGGTCTAAATGACAGCACAGCCTTAGGTAAACGGTCAACAGAGATGAAAATATATGAGGTTTGCGGGTGTATGTGGTTGGTTGATCGGGAGGGTGTCTGCCAGTCCAAATACCTGAATAAATGCCAGACAGGGACCTTAGAATGCCTGCAATTACGTATATACAAGATGCCAAACTAGTTCCACTTTGGATAGAAGCAATGACTTGTGAGTGACTTGAGTGGAATTCCTAATTTGCTACATATTACTTAATTCATAATATAACTTAATTGTACACATTACACATGACAATATCCAGTCAAACACATTAGCTCACAGATACACAGTCTCCATACAGTACGTACAGCAGGCACTATGATGATGAGCACACAGGTGACGCCAGAAAGAAGCAGCGCTGGAGCACACGTGTTCTTCCTGCCCACCCGGTCCATCATAAAACAGCCAAACAGATAGGCCGGAATCTCCACCGCACCTGGAAAACACCCGTGATTAGAGATGACTTGAAGGGCAACAAATAATGAGGTCTGTTAGAAGTAAATGACGTTGCATGCATCAATGCTACTGGTGCTGCACACAACTTGACAGTGTCACAGTCCAGAGTTGGATAACGATATGTTGTATGTCTCGCATGTTGTACAAACAGATGCAATCCCACGGTCTGCACTGCGTGTACGCTGGCTATCAACATGTACAAAGAGATATCAAACGCATGCCAGAATACTGATATATACTGTATATATATATATCATGCCAGCAAGCATGCCATATATGGCATATCCTATAGATAGATAGAGGATCCACTGTTTACTAAATATAGGTGTTTTAGATCAATATAGTACAGTACACTGTCTAGCAAGCCATATTGGACCTGTGTGTAACCCCCCCCCCCCACACACACACACACACACACACACGCTTGTTTAGACTTACCCTTGTAACTAAGGGCAGCGTTAGGACAATTTGCATTATTATTTTGAAGTTCAGAATGCTCCCCTTTCCCCGACTGAGAACTCATAGGCTCACACACACACACCTCCCCCACCCCCCCGGCCCCCGCCCACTCACCGGCCAGGAAGAGGTTGATGTACTGGTTGCCCCCGAGGTTCACTGAGCCCAGGGAGAACACATAGTACCCCAGGCTGCCGATGAACCACACGGCCCAGACGGTGCACGTCCTCCTCGCCATCCTCCAGCTGCCCAGCAGATCCAGGAGGGTCAGCCTCTTGACCCCCTCCCTCTCGCCCTCCCCCTTCCCCGGGAAGGCCCCGGCGTCGTCCCCTGCGGCCTCCCTCAGGTCCTCTGCCCTCAGTGCGGGCGGCTCCAGGCCGTTGCAGCGGGCGATGGTGTCCATCAGGGCTTGGGTCTCCCGCAGGCGCCCCCTGGCCACCAGGAAGAAGGGCGTCTCGGGGAGCCTCCAGCAGAAGAGCAGGAAGGGCGACGTGCACAGGGACAGCACAGCCTGGTAAACCCACCACACTCGCAGCAGGTAGCCCATCAGAGCCACCACCATGACGCCGGCCGCGAAGGCGGCGTGCACGTGCATGGAGGTCCACGTGCGCACCCGGATGCCGGTGAACTCTGTGACGTAGACGAATACCACCACCAGGTATCCACTGGAAACCTGGAGACAGAGACTTCAAATCAAGTGACCATCCCATAATACTCACTTATATAATCTACATGCAACGTATTACGAGAACGTAAACCATGGAAAGGAACAGCTCTCCTAGCCTGGCTCCGCTCGACTATTCCTCTCAGCTCAATTTCTTTTAGCTGAGATTACAGTCTGGAAAACCCTGTTCGCATTAGCGTTTTCCCAGCCACGCTGCTGGCGGTCCAATCAGGGTGGGTTAGTGAGATGACGTTGAAGTCGAGCATGCTTCAAAATGGTGGTAGAGCTAGATGAGGCGATCAAAACATGTGGTTCAGCGCTGGCCAATAGTTTCAAAATGAACCAGAGGTCTACGCCCAGCAGGAGGCAAAGACTGTGAACACTTCCCTTTGGAGTGTGGCCACACCATATGCACAGGTAGCAGCTCAGAAGATGTCAGTCTTTAGCTCGAAAGGTTGGCGTCTGCACAGAGAGGTGACCTGCACTATATTTTTCATTATAATGTAGCTGTAGCTGTAGCTGTGTGGCACTGTTGCATAAGCAGCATAGCAACACACACACACATTTCAATCTCTGGTTACAAATATGAGCTGTGGGAAACAGACAGTTGTGACAGCAACAGTTGAAGGTTAGATAGTGTGTTTGTTTTGGGTTTTACAGACGCACCAATTCCAACCGAACAAACACAAACACACGCGCGCACACACACACACACACACACACATGCGGGGACACACACAAATTACTCACCATAGCCAGGAGAAAGCGAACAACTATAAACATGTAGTAGTTCGCAGAGAAAGCCACTATCACCCCAAACGTAAACTGGCACATGCTGGTGAACATCAGAACCTTTACTCGACCAACCCTGAAAGGGTTAGGAAAGAAAACAACACACTTAAGATGAAAATGTACTATCTTGCTGTCTGTCTTGCACAAGGAATGTAGAGAACATGTATAATTAAATGTTCCTTTTAAACATTGCACAGCAAACATTGCCTCTGTGTTGAATTTGTTCATTTTAACTTGTGTTGTTGTAGATGCACTGGGATTTGTACTCTTCCCAATATGACATTAAAAGCATGGGTAACACTTTATTTGAAGTTTGTTCATTACGACTGACATAACACTGTCATAAGCATGACACATCTGTCATGAACATTAATGAATGTTTATGACTGTTGTCATTAGCTGTAATTTGGTAAATAATGTCATGTTTAATGTCAAGTTGACATTGTTTGGGATCTGTCTTTGTCATGACAACTTGACATGAACCAAGATGATATCACCTGTTATTGTCTTTGTCATGACAACTTGTCATTACCCAAGAAAACATAGCCTGTCAATGTCTTTGTCATGACAACTTGACATTAACCAAGGCAAAATAACCCATTGTACCTATTGTAATAAAGCTTTATGACATATTTATAACAAGTGAAAATGTTACCACTGTAGCTGTAAAATAAGTAAGTAAAATAGTCATGACACATTTAGAAATAAATTTGACAGTGTAATACAATGTAATGACATCTTAATGACAAGTCAAAATTTTCTTTAATGTCATGTTGTCATGACAAAGAAATTGACAGGTTATGTGGTCACTAATTTGTACACCACATAATGATCTGATGTGATGTAATGTATTAGCACGTATAAAATTAGCTGGTGTAGCCAGAGGAATAGGCCTGATGTTCATTGGCATAGATTTAATTTGAACACTGAGGGAGGGACATATAAGTCGTCCCCCGGAATATTTTGAGAATCAAACACATTATTGTCTGCATTGTGGTGAATTCTTATAACCCGACATGACAGATGAAATGGAACTCCATCTGGGGAGCCGTACATTGAAACTGTTGGATGAACCATCTGGTCGTTTTTGCTGTCGGCAAACTCCGAAGTCTTTATAGGCATGTCTCCTCTATACAGTGTCTCTGCCTAAACCACGCCCGTACAGCTATCAATACGATGGTGATTGGTAAGTTCAGTTGCTACTCGGACACACTCAAAATAATTTCTAGTCTTTCTCACGGCGAAATTAAACTGAACACAGAAGAGAAACAGAAACGGCTGTGAGGCTAGAACCCTTATGGAACAGCTTTTTAAGTTATTTTCTGCATCAATTTATGGTGGAAAAAGATATTTATATAAAGGATAACATTAAATACAGGGACAATTCAACATATATTGTCTATAATGCAGTAGGTATGTATGTATTGCCTTTCAATTTATCTTTATCTGGTATGCATTGGCCTATTTCATATTTTCAACACACACACATTATTTACTCTTCTGTCCTGGGAAAATTAATTGACATATTCCAAGTCAATGATACATTAATACACTTCAATAATTACCCTGGATTTTAATAGCTCATATGTTCATGTTGAAAACATTCTATACATTCAAAAACATCTGTGTTTTGGGATGATCTATAGGCTAAACTATACCCCCCCCTTCCCCCCACACACACACACGCGCACACACGCGACCACACGCACATTACCGTTCTTTTGGCAACAGCTTCATGTCTGGCAGAGATAGCAGGTGAAGGTTGCAAGTAGTGCGTCAGTGCAACATATGTCAAAAACATATGGCTGGGGCACGCAATGTGCCGATTAAAATATCCAGAACATAGGACATAACAGTCTGAACTATTACTCCATCAGGGAGCAGTAGACCTATTCTCGGTTATTGCTACACTGTCGAGCGGTTCAATTAGCAGTTTGATACAGGCATGACCTACTCCGAAATCAACAAGTGGCGAATATTGAGGGGGGACATCCCCTGCATCCCCCCTGAAATCTATGCTTATGCATCTAGCCGAGACTCTTGTGGTTCTTGGCACGATTGCGCACAACACTGATTTAAAACGCAATGAGTGCACTGTACCGAAGTGCTATATTTTATAGCAGGACCATGTTCACTACGCTTCAGATTTAGTGAGGGTTGCTGTATATCCAGCTTTAATCAAGCTCGTCCGTGTAAGCAATGTCGTTGAAAGCCCTCCATCCTATTGACGTATGCCTACCTATCAGCGATGTCCCCAAACACAAGTGCTCCGATCAGGACACCAAGCATAAAGCTAGGCTGACACATCTTGGCAAGCCATTCTCTCTCACAGACCAGGTCCCACTCGGTTACAATGCTCTCGTACACCTCGCTGTGGTCATAAACAAAGTTCCCCTCGCACGCTATCATCGTTTTGTTGCCGACAAATTCGTAAGTAAAATCTGTTGGAGCCACACGCAAGGCGCGCCGGCAACGGCTTAGTTCCCATTGTTCTCCAGTGGACGTTTGTGCGACCAGCGGGCTGTGTCCCGTTTTGAAGAATGGTAGGACTTCTTCCAACGAAGATCCCGAGACGTTGCCGTACAGGACATCGGTGATATTGCCGGGCGCACCGCAGACAAAGTTTGGCGTCTCCACGAGGAAAACTGATGCAAGGTAGTGGGTTCCACAGGCTATAGACTGGAAGACTGCTGCAAAGTATATGCATGCCTGGAACCTATGGAGGAGAGCATGCGTTTTGGTGTTAAATCGTTTTCATAAAATATTATAATAAATTCTCTCATTTGCAAAATATTCATGACCAAAACAAATAAATATAATAATCCACATGCGTGTGTGTTCCAAATCCATAATATGTAATTGTGATGTAATGAAGTGCTCGGGAAAGAAACTGCTGTAGCCTATAAATAGCATAAGTGTAAAAGAAGACTCAAACGAAGTCAAAGAAAGAGTGTTAACATTGTTAATCAAAGTATAAAGAAGTTCGGCACCTTTTGAAATGCCCAAGCTCATCGAATATTCTCTCTACTGTCATTGTTACAACAGTACGTTTGTAAATCCAACCTGCAGTCCGTATTGAGTCCTCCTGACCCGTCGCAATTTGTTGGGGTAGCGTTCATTGCGCGGCTGGTAGGAGGGGCGCACGCACACGACGCGCATAGTAATTTTACGCAACGTACTGTAAACAAAACTTTTCAGGAAGCAGAGCGAACGGTCACCTCCAGGCTACTTAAAAGTAAGGTACAGGCCATTAAAACTGTAACATTTCAGTTATCATTATCAAACTGTTTTATTGTGGCTAGTCTTTAAAAAATAAATAAAAAAATAAATAAATAAATAAAATAAAAAAA
>JAODOY010038857.1:0-20638 GCA_025399855.1 Forbesichthys papilliferus
ACAGTGTCCCATTAGCAACCATGTACCCACCCACCCAACACAGTGTCCCATTAGCAACCATATACCCACCCACCCAACACAGTGTCCTATTAGCAACCATCCAGAACCTCCAAATATCACCTAGCAATGTCCTAGCATTTTTGGGCAGGACATATTTAACATCTACCTAGCAACTTCATAATAAGCAATAATGTTGACAATTCAGTATTAAAATTCTGAAAATCTGGTTCATGTTTAGAATTGTAATTTTGCATGTTGAAGGTCCTTTTTATACATGATGATAGTTTAGTATTTTATCTTCACTCCTTGGGTTGGTTAGTTAGTCCATGGGCTACACCCGGTGCTCCTCCACTGTGTGAGGAATGTAGCCGACACATAGTGGCGCCCCTTAGTGGTCGGATCGTAGCACAGCGACGAGTGTCTGGGATGCCACTGTGTGTGTGTGTGTGTGTGTGTGTGTGTGTGTAAGAAGCATTTGCTTTGGTCTGAGATGCAGGTGCTCTAGTGTGACCTCTAGTGGCAGAAAATGTAATATACATTAGAACCACAAATTGCTTAGAAATGCGCCCACCTCTTTCTCCTGTCACTGTTTCCAGACCAGCATCTGATCCTCGGGGCGGAGAAGGGAATCTACACCCTGAACTTGAATGGCTCTGAGGCTACCATGGAGCTGGTGAGTGCCCGGTGACCTGGCTCACTGTGGAGCCGTCGTTGTCGTTCACACCAGAGCCGTGGAAAGAGAGTTCGTTCACTCCACAGGACTGTTCTATTGTTTTTTTCACAGCAATGGCGGATCGTGGAGCCTCAAAACAGTTCCTGGAAGTTAACCGCAAATACTAAAACTACTGTATCTGTATAATTATCATTTGAAATTGCTCACCAAGCACTTCCTGGAACTGCTTTGGGTCTCCATGAACCATGTGACCGTTGAAAATGTCCTCTCCATGAACCATGTGACCGTTGAAAAGAGTCGCCAACTTCCGACTGCAACTCTTTCTTCTCCATGGCTCTGGTTCAAACTATACAGCAGTGTTTCCCAACCCTTGTCATGGACCAGCCTTGCAAGGCCATGACCTTGCTTTGAGAATCAGTCTGGAGGACTTGGATATGGTTGTGTTTCAGGCCAGTAAACCAAGTGTGTTGCCAATCAGCGTCGCACTGTTAGCTTCGGGTGTGGTTAACCTACAGAGTTAGGTGATACAATATAGCATCAGTTTTACTATACTTTATTAGAAGAGCAAAGGCTTTGCTCAATGGAAAATTATTTCACTGGTTTTAAAATAAACCATAGGTCGACACCCAGTAGGAGGTAGTAACTTCCCAATGACGCGTTGTCAGGCCGTATTCACAACGTGAATACTTGCACTAGATTTAAGTGGTTTTGGATAAAAGCTAAATATAAATTTTGCATGGACTTGAATCCATTCCTTGAACATGGGATTCCTGTGGGGTCTGTTAATGCTACAATTAATTCTTAACCACTCTTAATTAGCTAACTTACAAAACGCTTTACTCTGATGTGTTAGTTCTTATGTACGGCACAATGTGTAAATTATTAAACATAATATTATTGCTAAATCTGGTTTGCCTACCATTGCCTATTGCGTCCTGGAGGGGTGGATTCCTCCCTCTGTGGTCCCTTCCCAAGATTTCTTCCCCCATGTGTTTTTAATGGAAGTATTTCCTTGCCCGGGGGGAGGAGCAGGTTAAGGGGGTGTTGTTTGTTTCCATGTGGTCTGTAAAGCCCTTTGAGCCCTCTGCAATGTGATTAAGGGCTATATAGACTTGACATGTGTGGTTGGGCTGCCTACTGTATGAATGGATGGATGGACTGATATGTTCTGTGTTTCTCCTCCAGCTGTATCCAGGCAGATGTACCTGGGTCTATACTATTAGCAATGTCCTCATGTCTGTATCAGGTCAGTGTTGCTGTTATAATGCATACAATGGGTGCAAAGCGTTTTACAGTATTTTGCCTCATATTCACCCAGTCACACACACACATCCATGGTGATGCAAGGTGCAACCAACCACCGGGAGCAGTTGGGGGGGTTAGGCATCTTGGATGCTGACAGATCAGCACCGGGGTTTGAACCCACAACCTTCCGGCTGGAAGTATAACACTCAGACCACTAGACAGACCATCCTGCCCCCATTAGTACAGTGCAGGAGATGGGGGGTGGGGGCAGGGTAGTCTAATGGCCTGTGTTTGACAGAAGGGGTTGAACCCCAGAGTTGGCCTTACATGTAGGAATTCTTGAGCAAGATGCATTACCGCTACCTGCTCCTTGTAGTTATACTCGCTGTAGGATATTCACACTAACACTTACTTCAACATCACCAACAACATGTAGTTATTTTTAGAAGGTTCTCAAGGAGATAACCCTGACTCTAAACCAGAACTATCTCATGAAAATTGACTAAACCTGGGGTTAAAATGAGCCAGTGTAAATAACAATAGAAAACAATGCGTTTTCATCACATTTATGTCAGTTGGAACATGGCAACTGACATTTAATCCGTGGCTAGTAGACGTGCAATGTGACTCGTACAGCCCTGGGCTTAGCTTAGCCCTGGGTTAATAATGTGTTGTGATGTTTAGAGTGTGTAGTGTGAAAAGGCTAATGTTGAAACTAGTCAAGTTGTCTTGGATGAAAGTGTCACCTAAATGACCAAATTGCAATCTAGGATAGCAATATTGCATTTTATAGAAGTTTCTTATTAAGAAATATGCATTGTGTTGCTGTTTGACTGATTACAGTAGTACTCATTCAGCCTACTGCCATCCAAAATATGTTCTTCACTAATCTGGTAGTTATTATAACATAGTGTCTAGGTACAACTACATCATAGGCCCAGACAGGACAGGCTCACAAAACTATAAATGCCGTTTACATTTATCACATAGTATACCAGTATCTTACTGTAGGTGGAGCCAAAATAGCTGTAGATAGTGGCTGCAGAGTCCCAGACTGGCTAATTTATGCTTCTGCGTCGAAGCTACGTGTCCGTAGCTTACGTAGTAGTAGTGTTTTGTATATGGGCCATGTGTTTATGTGACAACATGCGGACACCCTTCATATACAGGCACTTGTGTATGCATACATGTAGGCTTACCTTATATACTGTAAACATACCCGTTCCAAAACCGAGGGTTTTATTCAAATACATACAGCCACACCACACCAACTTGTACCTCATTCATTTTTAGATAAAGACTTAATTAATATTATGAACGTTCCATGTCACAAAAAGCAGCATTAGCATCAAACAATGTGACTGTATGTTTGTATTCTTACAATAACTATAGGTAACATTCATATTTATCTACAGGTAAATCATCACAGCTTCACTCTCATTTAATGAAGGAACTGTATGAGCAGGCACGAAAAGACCATAGGATTGTTGCCTTGCCAACGCACAGATTGTTACCTAGGTACTTGATCTTTCTAATCTATTGTACTGCAATATGAGCATTTTGTCCTTGTATGTGGCAGTCTATATATAAGACAATGAAGTAAACGTTTTGTTTTGTGTGTGTATATATCAATCATAGTTGTTTTGTTTATGATTGTCATGGTTACAAATCCCTGCATTTACAGGAAATATTCCGTGACTTGTAAAATCCCAGATACCAAAGGCTGTCGGACCTGTTCAGTTGGTGAGACACAGCGCACCATCGCTTGCGTGCAGATAAACCTGTTGTGCACTGAGGGCTTTGTCTGAGTTGTGTATCTCTTCCCCAGCAGCAAGCAACCTCCAGCGTGGCTGCGTGTTCCTCTGCTGTGCTCTGGAGTCCAGCGTGGTTCTGCTCCAGTGGTACGAGCCCATGCACAAGTTCATGCTGATTAAGGTGTGCTCCTCTCTTTAAATACAGACCCTTTCCCTATATATGTTTATCAGCTGGGAGGGGAAAACCAAAGCATATCTATCCATGTTGAATAATGATATTATTGTTAACAAAAATATAAATGCAACACTAGTTTTTGCTCCCATTTTAGAGACCTTCTATGCGCACACACAAATTATGCATTTCTCTTAAGGTATAGCATACTTTAGTTAGCGATTGTAAGCTAATACACGTTTTGTCAAATTCAATAAATATCTCCTCGCAGTCCGCTATTACCGTTCTCTGGGCATGCTCCATAAATACGTACACAAACAAAGTGGCAGACACCAACAATGCCCTGCTTAAGCATTTCCAATGTTCTGAGGGAGCACCCTATGGCACTGAAAGGAGAGGGGTGTTTGTGTTTTTGATTTGAGGTCCAAAGTTAGCACGCGTTCTCGAGAATGACTGGCGCTGCATTTAAAATGCATGTTAGTAAGAGCTTCACCTCAGCCAAGATAGTCCATCTACATGACAGGTGTGGTGGTAGATGCTAATTATTGTACACACGTTCCTAGAACTGATATTAACAAAAGGCCACTCTTAATGTGCAGTTCTATCTTGACAAATGACATTCTGGTGGACATTTCCTGCAACATGAATGCCAATAACACACGTCTCAAAACTTGTGACACTGCTGTGTTGTGTGATACAACTGCACATTTTAGATTGGCCTTTGAGTGTCTTTAGTAGTTTACATTAAATCACCAAAAATGGGAGCAAAAACTAAAGTGTTTATGTTTTTGTACAATTATAATGTTATTGAATTAGTTATTAATGTTTTAATCTCTTGTTATTATTAGTTTAATCATTAATATTTCTTTTTACTAAATCAAAATGATCAAATGTTGAAAGGTTGACACAGTATTTAACTCCTTCTTCTTTCTGGTCAGAATTTTGACTTCCCCCTTCCTAGCCCACTGCGTGTCTTCGAGATGGTGATCGACCCCCAGCAGGAATACCCTCTGGTCTGCATCGGCGTTTACCGGTCGCCTGGCTCCGGCCACCCAATCGTAGTGGACAACATCAACCTCAACTCCAACACTTCCTGGTTCACCAACATTGGCCTAGGTACACTATAGGCTGGTTAAAATGTCTATCTATGCTTGCAGCAAACTTGTGGGTATTAATTTACATTTACTGGATCTTTTGATAGCAACGCAACAAATTGTGGTCGGTTACTGTCATGTCATAGTTACGGTTATAAACGTTTTCATTGGGAACGCGTGATATTAGCATTCACTAAATAAGACGCAAATATGTGTGTGCTCTAAATGACTTAATTGTAATTCCAGGCTTGTACCAGTAGGGATCATGGGATATAATACAATATCTCTTGTCTGTTTGTGCGTGCAGATAAACAAAGCCCAGATGTGGTGCAAGTAAACCAGCTGGACAGTGCGTCATTGCTCGTTCTCATAGAAAGTAAGTCTTTCTGCCTTTCATGTGAGTGATGGTATGTAAAGGTATTAGTAACCGGAATGTAATAAGCAGGCTGCCGGGTATCACTGCTAAATTTAAAAGGTACACCTTGAGAAGACCGCAAATACAGTTGGTAATATTAGCAACACAATTGTTTTGAGAAGCACGATCTCAAGCCAGCCTTTCCTCCACAGACACAGTACACATAGTTAACCTGGAGGGGGAGCCAAAGAACAATAGAATGTTGCCAGCTGAGACCAACTTCTCCGTGGATGTGGAGTCCGTAGGTGAGAACCATAACCTGTACATATAGCAAACAGTAATAGCAGGAGTGCTTCAGGTATTCCACTTATAATTGTATCCACCGGTGCTCTTGTTCTGAGGACAAATATTCAAAAAAGAAAGAAGGTGCAGAAAACCACTATGATGAGTGACCAAGTGGCAATGCGACTTCAAAAACAAGGGGATGCCTTTGCTTGGCGCTCGATGACCTGTCTGTATGCCTGTCCGTCTGTCTGTCTGTCTCCCATTCACATTCATAGTGTACTTTGAAGACTCGCTCCTGGCAGTGTGGCGCCATGGCTGGCAGAGGAGAGGAGAGATGTTCATGGGGGTGCTGGAGGAGAACACAGACTCCAGGAAGATCCACAGGCTGGTCGACTCAGACAGGTTAGTCAGAGAGAACATCGTTTAGCATAGACCCTCTATGCAGACCAGAACCACCCACGGTTCCATGCAAGTCAAAGGGGAGGTCCACGTATTTCACCTTATGTCTATAATTTCTCTCTGGGGGCGTTAATGGGTATCTTGAGCATATTACATTAATTACCTACGATCAAACTGAGGACACAACAGTATTTCTGCAGCAAACTGTTTGGGGGTAAATTGACTTTGTTCTAGGCTGTGCCTGGTGGATGTATCTGTCTGGTCTCTGCCTACATCAGCCTCCACAGCAAAATGCCATTAGTGACATGCGCACTTAAGAGACCAGCATTCCATTTGTACTTGTTTGACCATCTTTCTATAATTTAAATATCTTTGGGTTAGCCATGAATGTTATTCATTCATCACCACCACACTGGCTGGCCTCTGCTATAGGCTATAGGGCCATGCACACCGTATCACAGTCTGTCACTCAGAACATAGAATGTTAACCAGCGCCTCGTGGTCTACCAGTTAGATCAAAGTCCTTATAGGCAAGTATCGCCACTCGGTAGCCATCTTTGAAATGCCTCTGGGCAGTGATTCATTGGAGCATAAACGCTGCGTGTACACAATCACGAGTCAAATATGATTAAAAAAAAAACATTTAATGACTTTGCCCCAGAGTAAAGAAAGATAAAAAGGCATTTACCCACAGGTTCTATTTCTGCTACGCGAACGGAACTGGCGTCGGTCCAGCCACACGATTGGCTAAATAGGTTAATGTGTGCAGGTTATAAAGCAGGCGATATGCTAAATTAGCTGTTTTAAGAATTCTCCCATAAACACAAACATGTATCTCAAATAAGATTCTCCTTGGCAAACTGACGCCATTACATATGAAGTCCTGTGATAATTTACTGTGCATAGACAGATAGTGTGTTAAAAATAGCTTTAGGTGAGCCGAAGGATCGACAGACTGACTGCATTTAATCTCTCACTGTCTCGCCCCAGGATGGTTGTCATGGAGACGCGTCAGAAGGAGGACCAATCGGGAATGTGCAACCTGTACATTCTGGAAATTGCTGAGAACTACGTCCTGCTGCCTTGACCTCTGAGCACACTGGAGAAGAGGGCATGTTTGGGACCGCGGTACCGTGGACTAGGCTAATACTGGGCAGCCATTTCTGTGAATTGTGGCTACAGAAACATTGCCCATACAAATGGGCCTGTCGCTATCTGTCACTCAAGAGTATGGATCAGTTAGGTTTAAACTCTCTCTGTGTGTGTGTGTGTGTGTGTGTGTGTGTGTGTGTGTGTGTTGTGCTATTAGAGTGCCAGCTACTCAGCACTGGTGTCAAGGACCATTTACGTTTTTTTACCCCCAGGATTATTTCAACTGCAAGGGGAATAACGGACACAATTAATACATGTGAAAATAACTGGTGTCTGGTGTTATACATGCTGTTATTGATTTGTGTTTATCCAGGACCAGGACGACTCCATTTACAATGTAAATTTATGAAATGTGAAAAATAAAATAAACATTCACTGTGAGTTTGCCTAAACGTGAAGACGGTTTAAACCAGACTAGTTTTCTTGTTTATGTGTCAATCATTGTTGGACATTTCCTTCCAGCACGTATGAATAAATGTAAAAAGATTTTTGACCAAAGATGTATTAATGACACTCTTATAATACGTTTCTACAAAATAGAATATGTAAAACAACATTAAACTAATAATAGCAGCCTACTGATAATAAACTCATACTGGCGGCGTTTGCTTAAAATCCAAACATAAGTCAAATGAGCAATTCCGGCGGGGGAACATTTGTAGCACGACACCCACCCAGCACGCCTGTAGAGCCCTCCCCGTTCCTCGTCACGCTAGTGAATCTGCGCAGTCAGTAAACGGTCAGGCGGTGTCACTGACGAACACACACGTAGAGGAAAGGAGCACCTCCCGCGGGAGATGCTCGGTCCTCGGCAGCTCCTGAATCTGATTCTCCATGCAACAGCAGCTTGTTTGCCGGTGCCGTAAAATGCACTGGAGCAGACCCCAACTGACAGGCGTCATTTGGCTCCCTCAGAAACACAGTTGTCCGTCTTAGGCTGCCATTTTTCTTGTAGTTTTTACGGCGGTGCATTATTTCCAGGTCAAAATCTCAGTTTCCTGTGCGGCTTATTTGTACTAAAAATGGCCGGAGATGGTGGGGCTCTGAAGGATATAAATGAGATCAAATCCCAGTTCCGGACCAGAGAGGGCTTCTACAAGCTGCTCACCCTCTCCGATTCCCAGCAGCGGGGCGGCCTCCCACGGGGTCCTACCACCGGAACCACGCTGGGTCCCGGTGTCGGACCGGGTTCGATACCCGGTGGAGGGGTCGGTGTGCTGCAGGGGCCCGCCGTCGCTGCCTCCTCCTCCACCAATGCCGCATCCAACTCCTCTCCAGCAGGCTTCCTTCCTCCCGTGCGGGTCTCCATGGTCAAGCTGCAGCCCGAAGACCCGAGCGAGGATTCGGAGAGGGTGTGTTTCAACATTGGCAGAGAGCTGTATTTCTACACGTACACAAATATCAAGAAGGTGAGCTTGTGTCTGGTACTACTAGTGGATTAGCCGTTGGCTCATGGATTCACGGGATAGCATCCATGGCCTGCTAGCCTGCGCTTGTGATTTAATGGTATGATATTAATAGTAATCTTAGCAGAAAACGCGTATTTGGCAATGGTTAGCACGCTGTACGGTACGATTTAAGATTCATTTCAATATACCAAAGGGATCTAGAAGATGACCACAATTGATGCTTTCACGTGGAGGACAAGTGGGACAGCCCAACTTGTAGCTTCAGGGAGTGTTTATAAGGTGTATTGCTGTGTTTTACTTTACAGGATACAGTAATCAGGCTATTACAGCTAATATTCTTACAAAATGATGCTATTTGTAACATGCCTGCTTAGTGAATGGTGTACTTATCTGGACAAGGCTGTCCAATAATCTGAAATATCTACACAGCTCGTTTACTGTGATGTTAAACCTACATGTAAACCAGGCTGTATCCAATAAAGAACTAAATGTTATTTTATACAAAACGTGAGAGATCTTTTAGTTTCACTAAAAGTTGAATCGTCCTGGCCTTTCTGTGTGGAGTTTGTATGTTCTTCCCGGGTCTGCGTGGGTTTCCTCTGGGTGCTCCGGTTTCCCCCACTAATAAAAAACATGTCAGGTTAACTCTCCAGCCAGTGTCATGGGACCAGTGACACAGCGGCTGCCCACTGCTCCCTTGAGGGATGGGTTAAATTCAGAGGATGAATGTTGCTACATGTATGTGTATGTGACAATAAAAGCATCTTTACCAGTCACATTAGTGGCGGTTGGTTACGAGGCCTTGGCCCATCCATTCTAGTGTGTGGTGCTAAGGAGCCCATGTCTGTCTGCACAGGCGGTGGACCTCAGCAAGCCCATAGACAAGCGGATCTACAAGGGCACCCAGCCCACCTGCCATGACTTTAATCAGCACTCGGCCACGGCAGAGAGCGTGGCCCTCATCGTGGGCTTCTCTGCTGGCCAGGTGCAGTATCTCGACCCCATCAAGAAGGAGACCAGCAAGCTCTTCAACGAGGAGGTAGTGTGTGTGTGTGTGTGTGTGTGTGTGTGTGTGTGTGGTCAAGGGAATTAATTCATGTGATTCGCTTAATTTTGCTTCCAATGCATTAATTAACCTAACAAGCGATTAATGCAACCTCTAAAACCTGCCTCCAACTTCCATAATTCTAAATATATATTGCAGTAAATGAACAAGCACACAGTCTCTCCTCAATTTCCGATTTCCAAGTAGAGGGAGGGGCATCGCCGATACACTTCGGCTCTTGTTTAATCGCTACACCGCATCACTGATAATTTAAATAAAGTTCGCTGTTGATCAACTTTCCCAGTCGCCAAGTTACCGGCCGTACCATAAGGCGTAGAGAGTGGGTACATTAATGGCCGCTCGTTTACAAACCTCTGCAAATCCTGTTTAATGGCCCGCCCAGTTAAAGATGTAGTCATCTATTTCAAGCTAATTGTACGCTAATACACTTTTTCCAAATCACCAAATATCTCCTCGCATTTCGCTACCTTTTATCACTGTCGACCATTGTTGCACGGCGCTCATTGAAATGAATGAAGGTCTGTAGCTATGTAGCTGGCGGTGTGAGTGCAGGGTTAAGGAATGTGTTAGGCCAATTAAGAGTTCTAACAGAAGCAATTAAGTGCTGTGTGACAATACTAATTGGAGCTATATACTATGTCTAATACTATATGTTCTATTTACAGCTGGACATATAAAGATGTGATCAATTTAAACAGTCTGCATTTCCCCCATTGTGAGAGCTGCATATAAAATAACAATTAAACTTTAAATTCTACCCTTTTTTGACCACACATTCGTCTAGTCGCCTTGACGTCATATTGAGAACTGAGTGATGACAAACGGCTTTGGCCTTCCAACCAAATGTTAAAACAGTGGTGAAACTGTTTCACAAGTCTCTGTTTATTATTTTTAATTTATTATGCTAAATTAGGCCACTTAGTATATATTCGTATTATGATGAGCTCCCAGGCGTTGCCAAGAAGCCATCATTGACACTGATTTGGACCACATGGAAAACAAACGCGCAATGTCACTTCCAGTCGACTATGTCCCATCACAGCCTCCGCCCGTTGCTATGAATGTGTACGTTTCATAAAGCTTATTGGTTCATTTCAGTTCCTATCCTGTTTGGTGGTCTGAGGCTATTCTGAAATTACGATGGTATCAATGTGGTTGCTATAACGATGGAATGTTCCCTCGGGTATCGGTGAAGGTCACAGCGACCCAACTGTCGCCTGTGATCCATATTAGCGGTGGCTCTTCCTCTGTCTGTCCCATCCACCTCTCTGCATTTCTCCTCTTTGTTCACCTCCTCTTCTATGCACCTCCTCTGTACTCCGTGCCTTCTGTGGTCTCTCATCTCTCATCCTCCTCTCCTCCTCTCTCTTCTCCCCCCCCCCTCCCTTCTCCCCCTCTACACTTCTCTCCACCAGAGGTTGATTGACAAGTCCAAGGTGACCTGCCTAAAATGGCTGCCGCGGTCGGACAGCCTGTTCCTGGCGTCGCACGCCAGCGGCCACCTCTACCTGTACAACGTGGAGCACGCGTGTGGCACAGCCCCGCCACAGTACTCCCTGCTGCGCCAGGGCGAGGGCTTCGCCGTCTACGCCTGCAAGGGCAAGGCGCCGCGCAACCCGCTGCTACGCTGGGCGGTGGGCGCCGGCGGCCTCAACGAGTTTGCCTTCTCGCCGGACGGCGCGCACGTGGCGTGCGTGGGCCAGGACGGCTGCCTGCGCGTCTTCCACTTCGACTCCATGGAGCTGCAGGGCGTGATGAGGAGCTACTTCGGCGGGCTGCTCTGCGTCTCCTGGAGCCCCGACGGCAAGTACCTGGCCACGGGCGGGGAGGACGACTTGGTGACGGTGTGGTCGTTCGCCGAGAGCCGCGTGGTCGCCCGCGGCCACGGCCACAAGTCCTGGGTCAACGTGGTGGCCTTCGACCCCTTCACCACCTCCCTGGAGGACGAGGAGCCCATGGAGCTGAGCGGCAGCGAGGAGGACCTGAACCAAAGTGGCGTGGCGGTGGCGGCCCCAGCCACCGGCCCAGCTCCGCCCCCCTCCATGCACTTCGGCCGGGTGCGCACCAGCAGCACGCTGTCCCGCCTGTCGCGCCACAGCTCGCGGGGCGGCGGCTCGCCGGCGGTGACGTACCGCTTCGGCTCGGTGGGCCAGGACACGCAGTTCTGCCTGTGGGACCTGACGGACGACGTGCTGTACCCGCGCCTGCCGCTGTCCCGCGCCCTCACCAACACCTTCGCCCCGCCCGCGCCACCACTGCCACCGGGGGGCGCCGTTGAGGGGCACCACCACCCGCCCCACGCCGCCGCCGGGGCAACAGTCGTCTCTTCGCCGTCGCCATCGTCCTCCCCTAATCCGCTGCCGCTGCCCCTCCCCCGCTCGCTATCGCGCTCCAACTCGCTGCCCCACCCGGCCGTGGCCAGCGTCTCCAAGGGCGGTGTCGGGGGGAGCTTGGAGGCGGGGGGCGGCTCAGGCGGCGGCGGGGGAGGGGTAGTGGGCGGCGTCGCCGGGGGATTGGCGGGGAACAGCGCCCCCTTCAGCATCGGCCGCTTCGCCACGCTGTCGCTGCAGGAGCGTAAGTCTGGCGGGGCGGGCGGGGGCGGAGGCGGCGTGGAAAAGGAGCACAAACGCTACCACAGCCTGGGCAACATCAGCAAGAGCAACGACAAGATCAACGTGGCGCCGCCGCGCGGCAGCCGCCTCGACGCCGCCAAGGTGCTGGGCACCACGCTGTGCCCGCGCATGCACGAGGTGCCGCTGCTGGAGCCGCTGGTGTGCAAGAAGATCGCCCACGAGAGGCTGACCGTGCTGGTGTTCATGGACGACTGCATCATCACCGCCTGCCAGGAAGGCCTCATCTGCACCTGGGCGCGTCCCGGGAAGGCGGTGGGTTGGGCTTACTGTCACTAGCTTACTGTCATTAGCGTGTGTCATTAGCGTCTGTCATTAGCGTCTGTCATTAGCTTACTGTCATTAGCGTGTGTCATTAGCTTACTGTCATTAGCGTGTGTCATTAGCGTCTTTTACTGCCCCTAACTTCTCCAGCAGAGGGAAGACATTTTGAGTCGTTTATTAGAACTCAGAGATCAACTATCTCTATATTATATTCTATGATATTCTGTTTTAACTCTCTCTCTCTCTCTCTTTCAGAACTTGACGACGCAGAACGGAAACTCTCCGAGTGGCACGGTGGTATAGCTGGAGGTGCTTTGAACACCCCTCTCATGTACCCTTTTATCTTGTTGCCATCAACCCCCCCCCACACACACACACACACACACACACACACACACACAACAAATGCGAAAGACATTGCAAAAGCCACGGGCCGTTGTATTTAAGTAATTTATTTTATCACAAGACTGTGTAGTAATTTATACTGTAAATACTGAAAATACTGTAAATACATGAAGAAATAAGAAGTGTATGGACATGCTATTTGCCGAGCGAGATCTAATCGAAGAGAATTTTTAAATGAAGAATATTAATATATGAAGATCCCTCTATTATTGTACATAGAGGCCATATACAAATAATTAATGTCTGCTGTTTTAGGGATGTTGAAGGTGTCGATGTGTTTCTTATTTTGTGAGATAGACAACGAGTTTGGAATCTGTCAACGGGGACTGAAGCATTTCTGGGTCCAATATGGCTGTGAGCTGTGTGATTTTGGCTGCTAGCAGTACATTTCATTTGACTGTCTGGTCATGGGGCTGAATTATGCTAATTTCAACAATACAACCTGTTCACCAAAAAACAAATGCAGAGTAAACTGTTCATGCACAAATGCACACAATTAGCTAAACTGTAGCATCAGTAACCACTGTACTTGGGTTCCATTCATTGTATGCCCAGGCAATGCCAAGCTCATGCAATATGTTGCACATTCATTCATATCATAGTGTTGGTTGCCCTGGACAACACAAGGCTATTTTGCCCAGAGCGATGGAAAGAGAGAGTCTCATCATCTCCGTTCACTCCAATGGACCGTTTTTTTCCACAGCAATGGCAGACGTGGCGCCTCATAACAGTTCCCAGAAGTTAGCGCAAATTCGCAAAGTAGCGCAAAGTACCCTATAAATGATATTGTAAATGTTGTATATCTGTTTATATTAATTAAAATTGCCCACCAAGCACATTCTGGTTTTTGCCTCCATGGACCATGTGAGCGTTAATTTACAAACTTACGTTGGCGCAACTCTCTTTCCATGGCTCTGATTTTGCTTAATTCCAAATTGATCTTATTGATTTTTTGATATTATCAAGGGAATTAAGTTGCATTGGATAATTTTAAAACATGTTAAACCTTTTGATTAATTTAACATTCTAAATGGTTAAGCACCCATTGAACTTATTGCATACTTTGACAACCCCTAATCTGTATTTATTAGATGGTACAGACTACGTGGTTTTAAGTTCCAGGAAAAAGTTCAGACAGGGATGCCATAATGTCGAGTGATCCTATTCACCTTTAAATCATATCTAAAATGATAGCGGCTCTGTGTTGAGCTCATGCCTCCTTTATCTTAATGTAAGGGTGTATTGAAGATGTACAAACTAAGAGAGAGTCTAGGATCACTTCCACTACAAGCAGCATTTTACCTTTCTTGATGTAAAGGCTTAATTTATATAGGATAATCATGTCAGTTGCCCAAATATAGTTTGAGGTTTTATTATAAAAAACGCATTTGTTTATTTTGAAGCATTTAATATGATAAGCATATTCCTCATTAGAACCAAATGGGTGTAAAGCTGTTAACTACATTGCCCACACTGCTGTGCAGATGTGGCATATAGGAGAGTATATATATATATATATATATATATATATAGGCATGCGGTTCATCTTTAAGATGTGTAGTCCTAAACATCCTTACATTTAGCTATAAGGGTTGTGTCCAAAATTATGACAAAAATGTTCTAAAATCCACCTGCTTACAGAACAAACAAATGGGTTCGGTTTCTAGACAGAACTGACTTCCATAAATACAGTATATAATTGTGTATGTTACTTAATTTATTTTTCACACTGAGCTTATTTGATTTTATTATTATTGTTAGTAATTGAATATACTGTCCTGCTAACAGCCTGTTATATATTTATCTGTGACATCCTGTGCTATAAATAGCTAACTGTCAACTATATTATCGACCCATTAAAGTAGTTGTACAGTCTGGGGCTGGAACATTACAGCTGGTTTAGTATTTTGCTGTCATGGCAACAGTATTTACAGTAGGTTCTGCTGGTGAGTGTGTGTGATCATCTACCAGTTCAGTGACCTTGGCCTTACCATACAATAATACCAGGGAGGCTGGATGCATGCCATCTTCACTCTAATGCATAATGTTTTGTATTTTTTTGCATTGATATTTGAGAAGTCTGAATAGAAGCTAAGAACACTGATGAGATAAAGGATAAAATAATGCTTGTCGGAAACATATAGGACAGTTTCAACCCAGCTTTTTCCAAACCTTAATTTTATAAGCGCAGACTAGAGCTTGCACACAATTTGCGTTACAATGATGAATCACAATAACAGCAGTTTGAAATCCCCTTCTGTATTATGTACCTTGTTCTGTCTGGATTCAGGACAAACCTTAGAGGTTGAGAATGCTACGACATGGATTGGGATAATGGTAAAATGGGTCACCTGACTGTTGTGTAAATTGGAGACTAGATGCCTTCTGAAAGCCCACCAAGATGCTGGATATTAACCAAAATATTAAAAGCATTGGGCCCTATTTTAACGATCTTAGTTGGAGGTCTTCAATGTTTGTCGGGCCCTTCGACCCCTTGGCTGATAGAAACACGGCACAGGGACCCCCTATAACATGGTATAATATAATTATTAACCGGGCCAACCGGGTATAAAAGTTGGCTACTAAGCCATTAAAATAATTGACAGCTTTATATATTTCTAGCACAGGTTGTATTTATGTTAATGTGTAGTTTCTGACATTTACATTTTTGGAAGAAAATACGTTTGGGATCAAATAATTTTGAGGACCCCCTAGGGGTCCCGGACTCCCTGTTGAAGACCTCTGATCCAAGCACTGTTTGGCAAACTGTCTTCATCTGCAATTGAAAAATATACTTTCCCTTGAATAGTATTAGACCGTATGTCAGCCAAGATATTCAGATATGTTTTAAAGGTGCCACGGTTTCTTTTTGTACTATTGTTAGTTTTATAATACTGATTTTATGTAACGAAATGTTGCAAGTTTAAGTTGAACAATGTGGACTCCATAAAGTGTGTGTTAAGGGTTCAAGTGTTATCACGGTGTTATGCAAGCATTTCTGCACAAGCTTTTCCACAAGCTGACAGATACTGTCATTACGTTGGAAGGCAAGCAGGCTGCTAAATAGAACGAGACTATAATATGCTGTCATTATAACATTGTATAGGTCTGGAACTATCCATACCTCACCATTTTACCTCACGTCTGCAAAATCAAGGGTGTTGATGTAGCTTCTATAGTACTTCTGCAAAAAACAGCGATGGTGTGAATTCATGTTTGGAATTAGATGGAATTCATGCCTTGTTTTGAAGATAACTGATCTTTTATAGCAAAGGACAATTATGTTGCGTTGTTTTGGGGAATCTCTTTTCTGACAGGTTCAAACATAAAGTAGCATGTATTGTTTCAGTTTGTAAACACATTTTTCACTTATTGCCGTTCTGGTGAAGGTTACCTGCAGAATGGCATCACTGTATCTAGTTTGTATATGGAGATCTGTTATTAAAACATTAAACCTCATACATCTGCTACTTTGTCTATGTTGGGGCAGTTTCAGTCATTTAGCAGGTACAAGTAGCCTAGATTTTTAAAGTATAGAGAATCTGACAATATAAAATGAGAATCCAAGGCTTATGTGTGATATAAACTATTATATTAGGGACAATATCAGCTTGTCAGTTGCGATAAGCAATGCCCGTAAGCTTGTCTGATGTCGAGAAACTCCAGTTCCCAACAGGCATTGCGTTTCCTGGGATAAGATCCAAACTAATGGATAGAAAAATAAACGAAATTTATTAAGGACACTAAGAGAACCACAACAGAATAATGATGTAGCATTGAAATTAAAACATTAAAAATAATCAAAACGCAAAGCACAGAACGAGACGAGTCATAATCACGCGTGATCTCGCCTATCGCGCTATCCAAGGTTCTGAGGCTTGACAGTAAGTGGGGACAGTTATTTGCTCAATCTGGCGTTATTACCATTGTTTAAGACACTTGTTTTAGCCTAACCTACTCTTATGTTTACATTTTGTATATTGTCTCACATTTTCAATATTCATTAAAACATTATATTATTGGTAAGACTAAATGAGAGACTGCCTGGAGCTGTCTTCATCCTTCACGGCTTCCTTCACGACATGGGCAGCAATAAAGAACTTCACAGTAGGAATCTGCCTGAAGAATCTGCCGGAGTCGCAGTATGCGGTGGTGTTAGAGGGCAGAGATCGTTGTTACGATTTTTTGACTCGCACGCCAATCAGCTTCTGGGGGCGCTCAAATCATTCCGGGACAAAGGGCTTCTGTTCGACTTTACCATCGTGGTCCAGGGAGGCAGGTTCCCATGCCACCGCTGTGTGCTGGCAGCCTGCAGTGACTTCTTCAGGTGACAAATAAAATAGTGTGATTTGTCTTATTCTCCCTCTCTCTCTCTCTCTCTCTCTCTCTCTCTCTCTAAACCTTGTTTATGATTAGTAATTTATGTTAATTAGTTAATTTTATGTATCTGTTATGTAAAATAGAGAGACTGTATCCTGCATAGAAGGCATTCGGTAATCCTTTCCAGGCCGTTCAACACACACACACACACACATATGCTTTATGGTTCCTGATTTAGGGCCATGTTTGAGACGGACATGCGAGAGAGAGGCGACGGGCTGGTTACCCTGAGAGACCAGTCTCAGATTGCGGTGACTTCATTCCTAGAGTTCGCCTACTCCGGGCACGTATTCATCACCGACAATAACGTAGACGCGTTGTTCCAGCTCGCTTCCTTTTTACAGGTATCTGTCATGACATTCTTATGGAGGGTTGCAAGATTAAATATTCTAAAATGAATTGTTTCGCTGTTATGCACTTTGTGCTGCACAACTGTATGACAAGTGCTATATAAATAAAGAGGATTATTTTAATATAAACATATTGTAAAGGTTAAACATACGTAGAACAATTCTATACATATAATAAATATTAATGTTAAAATACATTTCACCTGAAAATAAAACATTCACATGCATAAATAGTACAGATCTGCTGCTGGTACAGTAATACATCCAAACCCTTTTACTCTATGTTATGTACTTCAACAATATGTGTGTGCGTTTATAATGCTGTTTGTTTGTGCTAAAGTGTGTGATGTGTCATTCATGTGAAGGTGTTTTATCCACAGGTGCCAGCTCTGTCCAGGGCTTGCAGTGACTTCCTGATTGACAGCCTGGACCCGTCCAACTGCCTGGCCCTGCTGGCTCTGGCCGAAGGCTATGGCTCCGCCTCCCTTCGCTGCAGGGCCAATCAGTTCATTGTTCAGAGGTTTCATGAGATCTGCTCCACCCAGGACTTCCTGGACATGCAGGTGAGAGGCAGCGGTTGGTCCACTGGATATAGCCCCTGTATTATTCATGTATTGTTCCATTCTGTACACCATTAAAGGCAGGGTCAGTCATTCTGGAGTTCACGCCACCAAAACAAACCGCCTCAGAACACACTTTGAAACGCATTGCAGAGCTAAGCGGCATTGTTGTTGTAAGCGGTGTTCGCCACAGTGTTCACCACATTTGTTATGTTCATATTTACGGAGCCAGGTAGAAGTAACGTATTATTTTTTCAGCACACACGGTAAACTAGTGAAATGCGATGAGGTATTTGGTGAGTTTGACAAAAAAGTGCATTAGCTTACAATTAGCTGACAATATCTGGCTATACGTTAAGATGAAATACACAGGGTTGCCAACTGTCACGCTTATGGTGTGTGACACACGCTTCTGCCTTCATTCTCACGCTTACATGCTGCCCCCCAAAATAAATCTCACTCTAAAACTCTGTTACAGTAACAGATGGACAGGTGAATGCATGAGCCGTGGAATTGTTAGTCTTGCACATTTTAAATGAACGGCCTTCGCTCAGGTTACAGCTGCGCACTCCCCTTTCATCCATGGGTTGCGGTAGAGCGCAAATCTAATTTCAAACGTTCGTATATCGCGTTGGAGCGTGCAGAGCGAGGTGCGTAATGGGTCAATATTGTTTTGCTACCGAATGCAGTAAGGGATAATTCGCAATCCACAGTTTTGACGACTAAATAGGATGAGAAAGATGCACAGCAGCGTTTTCGGTTGCATGTAGACTAATATATTTGATTATACTGTAGGCTATGTTTCCACATTACCTTATTGTTAGCCTAACAGATGTAATTTAAATTGCAAATTTGCTTTCATGATACAAATCGCATATGGCCGTCCTTCCTAATCCTATCTTCATATAAGCAGGAAGTTATGGTAAATAATTGAACATAATGGCACCATGAACAGGTTAAGAGGTTAAGTTCAGACATTTTTTATACAAGGTGTAACAAACTAATAGTAATACAGCATCAAACTAAAGCTTCAGGAGGAAAAAATAATAATAAACCCTACACATGTGTATCTCAGATCATTTTATCTTGACGAGATACATTTTGGTTTATGGTGTAATTTGGGATTTTTGCTTGCATTATGCCATCCAGCTCTTTATTTTAAATAACTATATTATTTTATCACTGAATCATACTTTTCTTTTCAGTAACCTGGAATATTATTCTGATTTGCCCAATCACGAGACTTTTATTTATATAAAAACAGAATTGTGGTGCAGCTTTAGTTAAATGCATTTCAAATCAACGGAGGGATTCCATTGTGGGTATTGACATAACACTACATACACATAGTATGTGCAAATACCCTGCTGTACCACTTGTGTCCTGTGTTCAGGTGGGGGAGCTAGAGATGTGTCTGCGGGCTGACTCTCTGAACGTGCCCAGCGAGAAGATGGTTGTCATGTCACTGCTGACGTGGGTGCGCCACGATCTCCCGCGGCGACAAGATCTGTTGCCGCGACTACTGTCTCTGACCAGACTGCAGCATCTACCTGCACCTGTACTGAAGGTGCCCTCACACACACACACACACACACAAACATCACATGCATATACAGAATATTTGCATTGGACTCTTGAAACATGTCTTCAGTATGTGCATAGCTATTTTAGTTAATTATTGAGCTAATTTATTATTACGGTAGCAGGATATTGTCTTACATCAAGTATTATGTTATTTTACAACCTCCAACTTCTGGAATTATCATTTCCTGCGGGATCAATGAAGTTCGATCTGTCTGTCTGTCTGTCTTACCCACATTAATATTGTGTGTGTGTGTGTGCGCGTGTGTGCTCGCATGTGTGCTCGTGCGTGAATGTGTGTGTGTGTGCACGTTTGTGTGTGCACATGTGTGCACGTGCGTGTGGGCGTGCATGTGTGTGTGTGTGCGCGCGTGTGCGTCACAGACCCTGCGTGACACAGACCCTCTGCTCCAGGCGGATGGGACCTGTGTGGCCCTCCTGTCAGAGGCCCACAGCAGACAGAGCCAGCACGGAGGCCTGCTGGCCGGCGCACGGCCGCTCACCACCCGGAGCTACATCTACGTCCACAAGACAGAGGAGGAGGGAGGCATCCACACCTTCTGCTACTGCCTGGACACGGGCCAGTGGCGCGAGCTGAGGCACACACCGGGCACAGCTATGGTGCCTGACCCACCAGGCTCACAGCTCACCTGCTACGCTGAGAAGGTACGTGAGCTAGCCTGGGTGTACCTGCTATGTTAGGAAGATACGTGAGCTAGCCTGGGTGTATCTGCTATGTTAGGAAGGTACGTGAGCTAGCCTGGGTGTACCTGCTATGTTAGGAAGATACGTGAGCTAGCCTGGGTGTACCTGCTATGTTAGGAAGATACGTGAGCTAGCCTGGGTGTACCTGCTATGTTAGGA
>JAODOY010038867.1:0-20638 GCA_025399855.1 Forbesichthys papilliferus
ATAGAGAGATAGAGAGAGAGAGACAGAGAGAGAGAGAGAGAGAGAGAGAGAGAGAGAGAGAGAGAATACGTTGATTTAGATTTTACAGTACAGAGGAAGGACATTTTGTAAACGTAAAGAGGGCAGTGTAAAGCAAGCCAGACAGACAGACAGACAGACAGACAGACACAACTGCTGGCATACAGACAATAAATAGCAAACAATGCATTGGGCTATGAGGGTGAGAGAAACTGGAGAAAGTTAAAAATAGAACAGAAGAGAGCAGGAGACTGATACAAGAAAGCCACTGTGCAAGAGAGACGATGGGAGCAGGTAGGAGATTGCCTGGCACGCATCTTGAATTAGCATTTCTCTCCACATCACCGTGCCGTCTGAAGCCTTATCAGCCGTGCAAAGTCGTCAGCTCTATTGACACCGACATGAGATCAGAGGTGAGCGTCAGCGAGAGAGTGCCATGGACTTAGGACGCCCACAAACCCTAATGCTGCGTTCACAGGGAACACGGCAGACGGTAAATGGTAGGGAGTGATGTGTGCCATTGCTCTGTATTGCTATACAGACTCAAGTTGGCGGTTTGTGGGTCGGCTCGTGTTCGGGTGGTTGATGAATGCATATCTTTGCGGGGCGGGCGGGTCTGGGTTGTAAAAAACAACGACCCGCGCATCAATAGTAGACGGCAAACCGGGGCTGTTTCTCAATACCAAGTAAGCAAACTGTGTACTTGTGTTCTTGGGTGTTCAGTCTTGGCGAGTTCAGTTCGGAAGTCGGGACTTAATAGAGGAACAAATCTCCAAAAAGGCCTAAAGTTTATGAGATACCTCCACCTGAGGAAAAACAAAGCACAATCATGTTTGTTTTTATGTTGTTGATGTCAATTTTATGGAATGGTTGTATACAAATATTTGACTGCAAAATGTGTTTATTTGGATGATATTCGAATGCTACCCAAAACCAAAAATAGTGACTATTTTGGATTCTACAAAAGGGGCATCATATGCTTACTGAAAAGACTTACCAGATTTGGATGTATATCCACAGGCAGTGGATGCATCAATTGAAACAAGAAAGGCACCAATATCTCTGACTATTTTGAAAATATATACTATAAACATGCATTAAATTAAATTAAATCCAAAAGACATCAATGTCATCGAAATCCAAAAGATAACAATCACCAGAATTTTTTATTATCTAATGTCGCACCGGAATAACAGATACAGATTTTGTAAGTGCCAATGCTAACAGCCAATGTAATTGTATTTCTCAATTTCGGAAAGTGCTGCCGAGCTTACGTATCAGACATTCAGCAGAGAGTTGCTTATGTGATGTAGTGCTAATGGACGGGAGAGGCTGAGACTACCTCTGTCCTGACTACAGCACGAGGAACTGAATGTAGTTCCTCAAGGTGGGTCTGAAACATTATGTGTCCCCAGGGCACATACTTTTCCAGTTAGGTATAATTTACTGCTGCAGCAAGTCAAAATATCATCAGAAGTGGTCGTCATGAATCAGGATTACTGCCAATTGGCTTGGTTTAACGCTTCATTATGTCTCATTAAAGTGCAGGTTGTGAGAGTGTGTTAGGTTGAGAGAGGGAGTTTGTACTGAATATTGCTTAGACTCTCCCGGGTATGTTCTGCTGATGTGAGAGGCAGTATATTTTCTGAGCTCCTTGATAAATTAGTCTCATTACAAGTTGAGGGAGGGCGCACACAGACACACCAACAGATCACACGCATATAGATACAGTACACAGTCACAGTGAAATCTCATCAGCCAACATATGCTGGCTCACCCCAAAGCCTCCTGCACTGTGAGATGAAACAAAACAAGTGCTGTCTGACATTCCCTCTGCTCCTCACGGCGAAACAGTAAGTCAATAATGCCTTTGTAAACACAGCAGCGGTTTCACTGGAAAACTTTTCAAAACTAATGACCTTTTTCAGAGTAAGTGCAATAACCTGTGCATGTCATTGTGAGGAGTTTACAGTATAGGAAAACTGCACTGGTGTAATCATGTGTATTAGATATATGTATTAATAGTACTGATTCACAGCACTAATAAAGGGAAGGAATTGTAGTTATTCATATCTACATTATGGTGTTGACAAGTGAGCTCTATTTCACTGCCAGAGTGTTTTGTAAGTTGCATCCTAAATCTTCCCAAACCAGATACTGTTGTTTGAGTGGGTGGAGCACATGCCAAAACAGGGTTTGCTGTGATTAATGTTTTCAGATGTGAGACATTACTCTGAAACGTGCGATCGTAAACCTAGTTCGTAAACGGCTTTAGCATAGGGCAGTACTGACAAGCAGTAGAGAGGGTTGGATGCAGTACATAGAGGGCAGTTTCGCCTCCCCTTAATCGAGTTAGTTTGTCCAGCCTGCACCTCAACACGTTACAGAATCAGCCTTATTATTTGGAATATTTAATATACTGCATACCGGTATACAAATGTCAGTTCCACGGCTTATTTGTCAATGACTGAAATTATCCTTTCCAAGAAACATTGACCACTTGCCATAATGGTACAGATGCGTTTCATGTCGAAGCAGTGGTTGGTCTACCAGTGAAGACTAAGTACAACGCAATAGTATTCGTTCCCTCATTGGCCTGTGTGCTGTCCATAGGCTGCAAGGGAGTAGTTACATGGCACATTTACCTTAGCTTAGGTGACGCAAAAGTTACCTAATCAGGAATGTGCACGTCGGTTACAGCTTTAAGTAGTGTGAGGCATTGAGAGTGACCCACATGCATGAGTGATGAGGCACTTTAAAACATGTTTCACCAACCCTAAACAAGTGTAAACTGTGTTTACATTCCTATAGTCCTCTCAGTGTAAATCCAGGCGAGTCTCCCAGTGTGTAAACTGTCAACTGTGCAGGTAGTCCAGCATGCTTGTCGTGACCACAACGTGAGTGCATCTCTCTCTCTCTCTCTCACCCCCCGTGGTGTGTCCCTGGACGTTCTCCACGCTGAGCCTGTGCAGTGCCTGCAGCAGGGCTGGTCTGAGCAGGACACACAGCTCGGCCTCACAGCCCCGGCCACCATGCAAGAAGGCCTCCAGCACGCCCTGGGCCCGCTGTGCCAGGGAGGCCTCCCGAGTGCACACCATGTCCTGTGGACGGACCGACAGACAGACACAGTACTGAACTATTCGTCTGCCGGGTGGAGCAATCTTGTTATACGAAGGTGGTCTGCTCGTCACCACCATGGGACTGCGGCAGCACGTAGCAACGCAGTCTGTACTTGTACGTGGGATGTCTTACCAGCAGGGTCAGTGCGACAGCTGGGTTTTTCTCTATCAGACACACGAGGTCCTTGGTTTCTTGGACGGGCTCCAGGCTCCGCTCCTTATCTCCCGGTTTCTCACCTTCCTTGTCCTCCTGCTGAAGCCACAGTTTGCGTCATGCTTTTGTCAAAATACTGACCAACATCACACAGGACTGAAGCAAGGAGTTCGATCGGCATGGAAAACTTTATTTTGTTTATATAAACGATCCTGATCCCGATCCCAAGCCCAGCCCTTTTTCGCCTGTTCTCCAATAAACATCGAGAATTTATTTTGAAGCCGACAGAAACTCAGTCAACTGCCTGTTTTCCTGTAATAGCTTTCTATGCTCTATTGTCCAACCTAGTTACGGTAACTAGGTTGGACAATAGAGTGAAGTGAAAAGGGCGTGGACTGGGATCGGTCAATTGCTCTTAGTATTAAGTATCACCACACAAAACCCTTTGGACTTTCCAATAAGTGCCTCTGGCATACTGGGTGTACAGTTGCGAGAAAAAGGCTGTTGCACCGGAAGTGATGTGATTCATTTATCAATACCAAGGGCATTAGCGTGGCAGACACTGAGCTACAGTATGTCTCAATGCCACGCACGAAGGAGCTACAACATTTCTGCAAGTACAACAAAACACAAACCACAAGCTCAGCTGAAAGCTATAGAGGAATGACAGCATTTTAAAATGCGTTTTGAGCCAAGTGGAACACACGTTCACCCTCGTTGGTCCTGTGTTCCGGGTCAGCCACAACGCCAGCACCGAAGGTCCGAATCTCTCCGCCAGTGCCGGGTAGCGATAGATGAAGTAGAACAGCAGGGGATTGTGGGAGATGAGGGATGAGAAGCTTTGGCAGGAGGACAGGGCCATATTGACGCTGTTTAAAGAAGCCTGGGGTAGGGTGATGATGAAAATGAATGAATGAACCTTAATTGATTCATACTGTGGTCTGTTTAATGGTTGTTGTTGTTTTTTGTCTGTATAGTTTTCATATCGGCATAGATGCAGCATATTGTAACAGAATTTTCAATGAAAAAGAAACTACATTTCATTTATATTTTTCCATTTTATATATTCTTTAATATATTTCTGTATTTATATATTTGTCTGGTCAGCGAATGCCCGGAAGCGCGATAAGATAACTCTTTTCTATGTGGTCCAAATCCATGTCAACTAATGCTTATTTGCATTGCCTGGGAGTATAAAACAAATATAATACGAATATATACTAAATAGCCTAATTCAGCATAATAAACAAAAATAAATAGACAATAGCTGTGTCTCAAATCAAGCACTTGTGTACTTATACTTGACAATTACGTGGATGCAAGCTAGCTAGCTAACAGCGGCATATTATTACCAGGCATAGGCGTTTCATGCGGAAGCTAGCGTTTATGTTTTATACAAGTGTATTAGCGGTGTAAATTCATAGACAGCGTACATCGGCAGCAATAGTTTTGTGTTGATCTTTCTGATCGGATGTGTATGTTATGTTATTTTAATAATGTCTTGAAGAAATCATGTACATTTGAGAGGATTAGTTTTTGAGATGAATTAGAGAGGAGACATGCTGCTACCGGGCTTATCTGGCAGTCAGAACATTTTCCAAAATAAAAAATACACTGATTTGTTGTGTATTTTCTCCTTGCCAATGCTGCCAACAACCCGTTTGAAGCCTGCATCTCGGTGAGGCAAATCATATTTTGCAGCTGGGTGACCTGGGAGAAGAGAGCAAGGACCTTCCTGCTGCTCTTATGGACTGTCCTGTGATATGAGGCACCTGCAGGGCTTAGATGGAAATACAACCTGGGGTTTGGAGGCTGGAGAAATAAACAGGACATACTGTACATTTGAATTAAGATTCAATAAAGTATATTATTGTCAGTATGTGTTTTTCTTTTAGCGTTAATATACAGTAGTACATAAATTAGGCTAATATGTCATGAATATTATATTTTGGTGTCTATTCTGTTTGCCTGTGTTTTCATCAACACTACATGTTGATGTAAAAGTATGGTTTGTTTAGTACGCTATATTAAGTGGGTAATTAATTAATCAGGGGTACTTAATTAATCAGTAAGATGTCAAAAGACAGCTTACTGATTTCTACTTATGACAACAGAAAATGTTTGTAGGTTTGTAGTAGTAATTTTTTTTAGTTCATTAGCGTAATGTAGATAGTATTCATATCTGTTCTGATTCTGAATGTACACTGTTATTGTCAGTCAAGTGGTTACTATTTTGTTTAGGTAAATGTGATATAAGGGTAATTATGTATATCACAACAAAAATAATATGTAAATCAACATACTGTACCGGCCGGTAGTCTTTTATCAGCCCGTGGGAAGAGCACTTTCTACTAAGTCATTTCCAAATTGCATGTGGGCCCACAAACAAGTAAATGTATGTGCGTTTTGAAGAAGTGAGTTATAAATAAGCCTGCAGATATTTTATTTTAGCGGCTGAGAATCCAATGTGTGGCGTTCATGTCCGGTAAGTGCACAACTTGAGTGTTTGATTTGAGACAATACTACGCTCTCCAAATGTACGCACTACGCAAGTAAGTACATATTGTGCATAGTGCACTTAGTCGAAGTACGCAATTTGAGTCGAGACACAGCTAGAGACTTTGCAAAACCCAAGTAAATAGCCTACATGTGAAACAGTTTCACCGCCGTTTAACGTTTGGTTGCTAGGACACAGCTGTTTGTTGTCACTGAGATGTCACAGAGTTCTCAAGCCAGCATGACGTCATGGCAACCATACAAATACACACACGTTGCAAAAACAACTTGTTTCAGTAGTACAAATCAGGCAGTAACAATGAAGCTGTGTTCTTTTTTATGGTGCAAAGCGCTGTGATGAAGTTACCGAGTCGAGACTGGGGCTCTTGTCCTGGGTGACAGCCAGCAGATAGAGGGCAGACTTGAGCACGCAGAAAGGCAGGGGGCCGTCACCCTGCCGCTGAACAGAACACAGCAGCCACACCACAACGGAGAACACCGTCTGGTCTGGGAGCAGCCTGGACGAGGGACATACACACACAGAGAGAGAGAGAGAGAGAGAGAGAGAGAGAGAGAGAGAGAGAGAGAGAGAGAGAGAAGATGAAGAGAGGCTGATAACTGATATACTGTAGCTATATAAGTGTGTGTGCATGTGTGCATGTGTGTGTGTGCGCCTGCAGTACAGCATATGTTGCAGCCACTATATTAACTGTTTATGTAAAGCAGTTTGTAACTGTATTTTGGAAATGCTATATAACTCAAGTTTATTATTATTTTAATATACATACATTACACACACACAAACACACTTAAGACAAATGTGTGTTGTGGCCCGTGCATGCATGCAAACTTTGCCAGAAAGGCCACGGGGATCTCCGGCAGTGTTTGCTGATGTGGCAACATGTCCCCCTTCAGTCAGAGAGCGACTTCACCGTACACACACACGCAGGGCCTTCATCGTACAGTACATCCGCACACACCACGCGGCTCACACCAGTATGCCTCCCACGCTATGTAAATCTCAGACACACACCGAGGCAGGAGGAGGCTTTCATCCACTTCCAGTGGTGACAAACAGAGCATGCGCTCCACTGAAGGACAGATTAGGCTTTCCATAGACCCCCCCCTTCCTTCCCCCCCTCCATTTCTGCTGTCATGAAATATGTATTTTCCAGTAAATCCTTAGTTTGGACTGAGCCAGTGCCACTGGAGCTGGGAAAGAGTCTGCATGCTGAACTGGGGCTTCTCAACGTGGGGGAACTGCAATGTGTTCTTTTGAGGACGGCTCATTGTCAACGGCCTGTTTCTAAATGTAGTGCGTTTCTCACGGACACTGACTGTCATTGTCAGTTGGACAATGCCTACCAGCAGCCTATTGCCATTACCATTAACCCCAACAACATGCATGTTTTGGTGGGATGCCACAGCGGGTTAGATACCTTCCGTGTACAGTCAGACAGACTTGTCCCACTATATTGCACATGTTGCCCACATACTGTAATTCACAACTGTGTCCTACAGTAGGTGTAGAACAACAAGCATGTTGGGTTCAATATTCATTCATCTGCCTTTAGAATAGTGGAAAGGTTGTTCTTCAGTATTAGCAAAAGGCTTAATACAGTTTAAATAGTAAATAAAGCTGCTTAATAAACATGCATGACTATTCTAGTCAATTAAATGTATGTATACAAGAGCTAGCATTTACAGTAGTATCAGCAGCCAGCTAATGGTTGTTTTTGGTTAGCAGGCACACACGATTCCACCTCTGGCTTGCCTACATCACCCATCATCCTGTCTGACCTTCATTCATCTATTTGAAAACTACACATGCCTAATGAATAAGTTATACATCCAGGGGGAGATTCAGACAGTAATTTATGTTGTGTATAAAGGGACACGCATACAATATCAGTGTGTGTGTGCGTGCGTGCGTGTCGTCACCTGTCTCCATGCAGCAGGGATAAATGCAGCATGATGACAAGACAGTACTGAGTGGCCCGGTGTCTGGCACAGCTGCCCTGCTGGGGCCCCGGGGCCTCACACAGCAGGGAGGGCCACTCTGACACACGGCAACACAGAGAGGGGAGGCAGCAATGGAGAAGGGCCCCCACCTCCTCGCTATCTGGCTCGTGGATTGAGAGAGAAGAGAGAGGCTTGGTACTGTACTTTTCCTTGGCTCCAAAATCAATAAATATGTATTAAATTAAATCAAACAAATTATTGTAATATAGTACAAGTATCATGCAAGTGTTTTATGTTTCCGTTTGTTAGCAAAACATGTTAAAATATGTTGGATAAAGAGTTGGAAAGTGAAGTACCTGGAGGAGAGAATAAACCGTTACAGCGTTAGCATAAAAGAACGGACCTCCGTGAGCAGGTTTTGGTGTTCCGTACAGTGGTGGAAGTGGTCAATGTTCTATAATTCAACAAATACTACTGGTCCAACAGCAAATCAATCAAAGCTGAAAATGTTGCCAAGACATTTCTGCCAACTGTGATGCAATCACATTAACCGTAGCTTCGTTTGGTTCTAGTTGGAGGCTCGTCCGATTCTGTCCGGAACACCGTGAGTCTGCGGAACCATTGTATGGACATCATGTACAGGATTACATTTATTTTCTATACTTAGTTGGCAGGAATTTTATTCTGTGGCTCTAAAAAATAAGAACACTCCTTAATGCTGACAGCAATTGTTATTCAGACACCAGGGGGCAATCTGTCAGACATTCATATTTTACGAAATACCGGGGATAACCTTTTCTAACCTAATACTTGAACTGCATCATCGCTAACCTCACAACTAAGCATAACCGTTTCGGTCTAAAAATACAACCCTCTGCGGGGAACTGAGGCAGAATTCAGAACAGCAGCACCGCCAGACAGGTTAGATACTACAGGACACGGAAGACAGCACATGGAAGCATTCAGCAGCTTTGGGACCACATCCAATGCAAAGCTTTGTGGTTTATAAAAAATCACCCTGAGGATATGTATATCAAAACATAAACCATTATTTTCCATATAATATGTATTATTAGTATTATTACTAATCTTTTTAATCTAATTTCTTCTATATCCCAATATTTGAAATTGTACAATAGAATCTAAGATAAAGTCAAAGAACACTTTTTCACATAAATGAGGCCTCTGGAGAAGGATGGGGATTGACTGTGTGAGAGAGAGAGAGATCAAAAGCGCAAGAGAAAATGGGAGAGAGCAAGAGAGAGAGAGAGAGAGAGAGAGAGAGAAGGAGGGAGACAGAGAGAGAGAGCAAGAGAGAGAAGGAGAGAGAGAGCGAGAGAGAGAGAGAAAGAGAAGGAGGGAGACAGAGAGAGAGAGCAAGAGAGAGAGGGAGAGAGAGAGGGAGAGAGAAAGAGGGAGAGGGAGAGGGAGAGAGGAGCAAGAAATAACCAAAGATTTAGAGAAATGAAGGAAAGATACAGTAGAAGGATGCTGGAGGGTGGATGGCAGCACAGACAGACAGACAGACAGACAGACAGAGAGACAGACAGACAGACAGAGAGGAAAAACAACCGAGTGGTCGGAATGAATGTCAATGCGTACAAAGAAATAGGAACGTCGTCTACAGGTTTGCCGTGTTCCATGTGAAGGCAGCGTTAGAAAGAGGAATACAGTGTGAGTCACAACACTACCCCAACCAAAAAGGTCTCTTGGAGGCAGGCAGGTGCGAGAGAAAGAGAGGGCCACAGAGAAGTGTGAGACGGTGGTGGTGTGGGGGAAGGGTGTCTAACAAACAAATATGTATGGTGAAAACAGGCCTGTTCGGTTAGTGTTACGGTACAGTATATTGAGTGTATATCATCATATATGAAATCCTAGTGTACACAATGAGGTCTGCATGCACCAACGTTTGCTAATGGAGCTTATTGAACTGAACTCAGTTCTGGGAACACAGAGGGAACAAAGGAACAGGCACACAGAGGAGAAGAAACAGCATCCCAAACACGAGACAGAAGACACCACGGGAAGACAGAGCGATACGATAGATTATCATTGTGCAAAGAAGGGACAGAGAGACACAGTGATAGAGTGAAAAGAGAGAGAGAGAGAGAGAGAGAAGGCAAGTGGCTGTCAAAGAGACAGGGGGCTTGTGATATTAATAACGAAACAGACAGACAGACAGACAGAGAGACAGACAGAGAGAGAGAGCGTTTTCTTTCGAATTGGGCTTTTAACCCAATTCCAATTGGAATAATAGGGACCATGTAAACTCAGCTACTAACACATGCGCTCTGCTCATTAATTAATCTGATACATCTGTACTTTACTATTAGCTCTGACTCCAAAAAGAACATATAATATAGCATAACATGAGATATGATAGGGAAACAATTGGTACGAATACAAAAAGATAGCTCAGATAGCTCAGTTCCCTTTTTACATTTATTATACAGTAACGCTTCACCGTTCAGTGTTGCCCACTTCTCTCTAGAAATAAATACATAAAAGGCTGATACAGAAGATTGATGGGGACATATAGACGGCCAGGGGTTCCAAAGTGAGTGCATTAACAAACAATGATAAATGACAGCAGGACATCACTGGGGGCTGTCGGGAACCGCTGTGTTATTTTCTGTAACTGTTGTGGTGGCTTGTGTGTGTGTGTGAGACGATGTGACAGTGCATACCGTGTTGGAGGGAGTCGGTTGGTGGCTCTGACAGAGAGAGCAGACACACACTTAGTTTCTGTAGGAAACCACAGCAGGACGTGTTCAAATTCAAGTTCCTGGAAGAGCAATGTGGAGGCCAGTTACACAAAAGACACAGAGAAGGCAAGAGCCACGGTATAAGAACTGTATGGGATAGAGGAGAAAACAAGAACGAGAACAAGTTAAACATTAGGCTGGAAAGAAGGGTGAACTGGTATAAATAGAGAAAGAAACACTGCGCGCGACCTTTGACACATGCCTAGTGGTAACTGACAGATGGGAAACAGTCTGGCGGAGGGGTTTCAGCTTCATTAGAGCTCACATACAGCAAACCACACACAAGAAGCCACACAGGGTGCATGCAATTGTACATAAAAACACTTCAGCCGTTTAACGCCTACACAAACAATAGCACACACTGGTGCAACACGTGAACTTATATGGAAACACCAACATCGTCACCATTTGACGTTGACGTCTAGTGAGACTGGGGTGGGAAACATTCATTCAAGGGTTCACACACCGTCACAAGCACACCTCCCTGGATTATGTCTATGCCTTTTGTTTGTGGGTCACATGACCATTGCCTGTCCCTGTTTAGCTCTTTGTCTGCCTTAAAAAATATGGTTGTTTTCAGATCTTGAGTACCTGGTTTTGCATCCAAACCTGAGTCCTGTAACACACACCTGTTTTTTGCCTATAGAACTCATTGCTCCTGAAACTTTTCTAAACAAAGTTACAAATCGCACCATGGTTTGAGTGTCACGGTCTGTTCCTCTCTTGTATTACCAGTCTGTTAGTCAGAAGCTGCATTTACATGGACCCTAATATTCCGATTGGAATGAAAATGCTCCATATAATCACTTCAATCCTAAAAGAAAGGCCAAACTGGATTGAAATGTAATTCAGAAGCAGAGTTTTAAACCATTCTGTAACACAATTGAATGCAAGAATGTACAATGTAAATGGCTTAACCCGATTACTTTCTGGTTGTGCTCTTCTGCGCATGCCCCGAGTCTTCCTTGGGACAATACTTTAGGCCACTGTTGTTTAGTGAATGCCAAATTGATTGGAGACAATGCAGCAATCATTCTGCACAGCCACCGTACAACGTCTGGACAAAACAAAGGCCCGGGTAAATAAGTGAATGGGAGCTACGCTGTGACTATGTCTGTAGACTTACATCCCTCCAGCAGTCACACAAATAGCCTCGCTCTCCCCGATGGCTAAAACCGGCTAGCCTCTTGTTGCACTGCATGCATATCGGGCAGAGTGAGGCTATTTGTGTGACTGGCTTCAGACAAAGTCACCATATTAGCTCCCATTCATTTATATGCTCGTGTCGCAATTGTTTTTTCCAGACTTTGTACGTTGGCTGTGCAGAATAGCCTACCTCTTGGTCTCCAATCAAATCGGCAACAACAGTAGCCTAGGCATGCGCAAAACAAACGCAACCGGGAAGTAATCGGGTTTACCCGTTTACATGGCAGAATTCTTCCGTCAATCAAGTTAAGGAACGGATTATACTACCCCTCTGCTTGGGGCGGGCTGAGCCTTTCTCTTCAGATTAGCATTTTCATTCTGATTGTATTTTTAACCCAATTCCCTTCGGAATAATAGGGTCCATGTAAATTTAGCTTTCTGCCTGTGTTCCTGCTTTTTGAAAATGTTCATTAGGTGTCGTGTGTTTGGGTCCACCCCTACCTCCGAGTGACAGTGAGAGACGTTACAGTATTTAGGTGTGACATGAAAGCTTTACGCATTTTCAATAAACTAATACTTTAGATGGTAAAACCCATACATCTATAATGTCCTTTGTCCCAAGATCCTTCTTACTGTAATTATAGAAAGAAATATAGCAGATAATGCTATCATGAAATGTTATTATTTTGAAACAATGTTTTAAAATAATAGTATATATTACAGTATTACTTCCTAGTCTAGTACATAGTCTAATATACCAATAAAATACTAATAATTATATAAGGATAATATTAGTTCTCTTACAAGCACATACACACATTCTCCCACACAATGGTCTCTAGTCCCATTGAAAACTGCTGTGAAGGCTGGTTCAGAGACAGACACCCAGACAGACAGGAGACTGGAAATGACAGGCGAATCATTCTATTTTATCTGACTCCTCGTCACTGTACTCAATGGCAACTCACTGGGTTTTTAACACACACATGCACGCACACAGAAACACACACATACACAGACATCTATCGTGGGAGGCTTGTGGGAGCTTCAAGTCTCAGGAAACACTGCAGTTTGTGTGTGTGTGTGTGCGTGCGTGCATGTGTGTGTGCACGTGCGTGTGCTTTTACCTGTTTCCTACACAGAGGAGCGCTTTGTGTTCCAGAGCCAACCTGTAGAAACCAGAGGATGCTGGGAAGAGGATGTATGAAGATGAGAAAAACGTGATTTGAGACAGGGAGGGAGAGATGGAGGAGTCATTTGAAACAGTTCAGAAATACTTACAATGCATAAAGCTCCACATAAAAACCATACAAACACATTTCAAGGACTGCAATGGTTTGATATAACTGGCTGAATAAACCACTTCTCAGGTTGGAGACAGGCAGTCCTATGCTGCAACTGTGACGCTGATGCAGTTTGTGATTTGTAACTAGGGATGAACAATTAATCGTTTTCTAACCAAAATTGGGATTTGAAACATTGCGATTAGCCAATTTCAAGGCATGCGATTTATATGTGCAACTGATCCAGTTTTTATGTAGCTTCAAAAACGGTCCATTGGAGTGAACGGAGATGGCGCAAAATTCCATGGCTCTGGCGTAGGCCTACTCTTTTATTGAAATGAACAATATTAAGCCAAATGCAAGCGGTGAATGTAACTCGGTACTCTGACACGCTTTGCAGCAACGCTACAATCTCAGGCGGAGCTCGTCTGTGATGAAGTTATGTATGCCGCATCTGTGTAAATCTAAGCGGGCATAACTGGCTTTAGTTCACACTGATTGGCCGATCAGCACCATAAAACAATACAACCAACGCCCATAAAGGTGCACAGACACTGTGGGCGTTTTCATCATCAAACATTTGGAGGGGGGGTTAATGAGAATACAGAGAGTGCCTCGATACCTCACTAAATATGTTACATATCTTGAACTTACATTTTTACTTTCAAAAATGTATATCCCAAATCAAATCGCAATATCTGTCAGAAAAAACGCAATTAGATTTTGTCCTAAAATCGTTCAGCTCTATTTGTAACAAACTCTATGTAGCCACATAAACCTATGGTAGTTAGTATGTTTTTTTGGATTATCTTGACTAGGGTTTTCCTGAGCAGTAGTGCAAAACATGTATCAAAACATAATATAAAAACTAAAATGATTATTGCATAGCTGAGTGTGCGAGTGAAATTGATATCCAGCGCCTGCAGACACAGTAACAGCTTTAGACAGCTTGTTAGCAATATCATAAAACGTGTAGTTAAGGCGTGGGTTGTTTACTTGCTTCAGCAACCAAGAGTACTGCACCTATTAAATAAAATGTTATACAAGAAAAGAAAGAACACCCTCTTGATAAATGTTTGGACATATGCCAAACCACCTGTCAACTACAAATACAGAAATGGGTTGTACAAATGTTTGCAGCATAAATGTGGTATCAAGGATTCATTTAAACAAATAGTAGATGGGCTGTCTGATGTCTCTCAGAACCTGATTCAACAAAAGATTTCAACTATCAGTTGCCTTCATGTGTGTCCGACTGCTGGCTTTAATCTCCCTACTGGTTTCATCAATTACTGTCAAATGTCAATATTCAAGCTGTTTGATGTGTCTGGCAAACGGATCATCTTTGAGTTTTATACTGTACTTTAATAGATTTCCTTAATGAGTGGTAGACAAACGGACTAAATACACATTTGAGCTTCTTGCAGCTGCTGGATATATAGTTATCCAGCATTGGATAAAGTAACTCACCGAGCTTCGCGGCAAAGAGGGGCATGAGAGAGGGCACAAGGGTAAATTGGTTGGCCAGGATGGAATAGAAGCACTGGAGCACCTGGGCATTGGGAAAATGCTCACACATCCTCTACACGTGCACATACACACACAGCCACATCAAACACAGACATACAGTAGCTAGAAATTATGATATCACGTGACATGCTGTAATATAATTAACACTAAAATAGCATATCAAAAGTCTTTGTCCTAAACATAAGTGTCAACCCCATCTCAGATGTACAGATGTTTCTGATCAGAGGATTCAAATGTACAAGTGTTAGGGCTGCACAATTAAGGATAAAATGATAATCATTATTTTCTTGCTTAGAATTGAGCTCACAATTCTCTCACAATTCTTCCAAACTAGCTGCTAAGTCACGTGGCCCTTTTCTATAGATCTGTTGTAGGGGCACCTCAATTAACATAATTCACAGTCAGATTTTACTGTAACGCGACAGTTGTCATGTTGTCGTCATGTTGACGGTTAAGGGACCATAAAAATGACTATGATGATCAGCGAGTGCAGGCGTGTAAGGGACCATAAAAAACGTGAGTACATTTTAAACATAATATATCGACATCTAAATGACAGAGTTGTAAAGTAATTTAAACACTATGAAAATCGTAATCGGCTAAAATCGGAACCGGCCAAGCAGGCTTGACATAACGCTAATCGTAATCGGCCAGGAGAAATGCAATCAGTGCATCCATAGCTATCACTGTGTACATTTTACTTTCTGCTGCTCTGCATCAGGTGGTGTTACGCCGCAGTCATTTGTTGATGGAGAAATGAAGAGTTTGTGGTGCAGTGGATGTCCCTAATGAAAACACAGCAGAATCGATCTCAAGTATAAATGAGTGAGCAAAGCGGTGTGAATCAAGACCGCGATTTTATTTCGATTAATCGTGCAGCCTTACCAGGAAGAGAAACAGTGACATTTCTCACACTCAAATGTGGCATTCCTATTGGTCAAGCGCAGTCATGTGCATCCCTGAGCCAATCAGTGAGAGTGTAAGAGTGAGATGCACAGTGAATAGTGCGTGCGTGCGTGCGTGTGTGTACGTGTGCATGTTCACCCCTCACAGTCACAGTGGGTATGCAGACAGTATCGCAGCAACGCAGCAGACAGACGCACAGAGACTCCAGTGAGTCCTGAGTCTTGGCCTGTTTGGATGGAGCTGTGAACACATTCTCCTTCAGACTGGGTTCTGACGCACACTGCTCTGCCAGCCTGCACACACACACACACACACACACACACACACACACACACACACACACACACACACTTAGCGAATTGTTTAGGACGAACGGTGAAGAAAATCCTGAGAACGCCACACACACGCACACACAATTACTCATCTAGGTCTCATCTATGGTATAAAAGCATACAAATTGCATTTACCTCCTATCAATATATGCCCGTCTGAACGCTTCGCTTTAGTCTCAGCATCTAGTCATGTGGAAGTCTGGACTGCTACATGGAGCACTGACCTGCAAGCGGCCTGGAAACAGACCAGGGCCTGGAGAAGAAACTCTCCCGGGCTTGAGGCCTGACTGCTGTGGTTTGGCCGCTTCACAATCCCCTGGACGGAGGGGGAGGAGAGAATAGTATGATCCATATATGGAATAGACTGGAATAAATAGAATTACAGAGTAGAACCAATAGCAGCGTGAGAAAGAGCAGATGATACCGTTTCATTGCACACATGTCTATAGCGTACACTGAAGATTAACAGACTCACGGGGTTTCGTCGGTGGGTGGGGGCGGGCGGAGGGAGCTCAGTACACCTGTTGGAGACTGCTTCCACCAGCCTCTCTATCTCCTTGTACTGGACGGGGCTGGACTGATGGTTCAGCCTAGAGCCATGGGTCTTAAGCTTTATAGGAGGTCACACAACAGGCCAGCCCACTATGGAGCATAGTGCTTCACAAACACATTATCAAATCATATAACAATGTTTACATCCTATTTGTTTATGGGAAGCACACATGTACTGTACATGTATTCCCTCTCTGTAAAGCACTGAACTGCAATTATGTAAATAATAAAGACTAGTATTAGTGTTATTATCATTATTATCCTAAGCAGCACCATTGTCAGATTACCCCGCAGAAAGCATAATTTGGCAGGGTGTTTCAATATTTTGCGTAAACTAAATAAGAATAACAGAGAAACATTTGTTTTGCCTCCACTCGCCATGAAATATGTCAAAAAAACTACTGTCAGCAGAACTCATACCACATTCCATGTTTATGATATGAATACAAGAATCTGGACAAAGGATAAACTTGTACAGTACATGCAACGTCTGTCTAACTGTGAGTTAAAGGCAGGGTTAGTCATTTTAGTCATGCTTGCTAACTTCAAGCTCAAATCAAAACAAACCCTCTCAGAAGCTCCGCCCCACACATTGAAACGTGTTGCAAAGCCAAGCGCATTGTTGTTGTGAGAAAGGTTCGCCACTTTGTTTATGTTCCTATTTATAGCGCCCGGGCTGTGAAGAAGTACCAGATATTTTCTCCAGCACTCGCAGAGAATGGTAAGTTAGCGAAATGTGAGGAGATAGTTGGTGAATATAACAAAAAGTGTATTAGCTTACAATTAGTTTACAATCACTGACTATACCTTTCATACTAAAATATGCTCCGACTCTCTCCTCCATTTTTGCTTCAGAACAAATGTTTGGTGGGAAATGTATTATTGCTAAATCTTGTTGTAACGACACCTATTGCATCCTAACCATCCTGGAAGGGTGGATTCCTTCCTCTGTGGTCCCTTCCCATTTTACCCTATGGGGTTTTAATGGAAGTTTTTCCTTGCCCGGTGGGAACAGGTTTATGGGTTTAGGGGCTCAAGTTTTGCCACCACCACTGATGGCAAGACTTCATGCTGCTGCCAGCCACTGAAAGACGTTGGCTGGCATAGAAAATTAATGACCTCTGGTCGCTTTGACACTCTCATCACCTCTGGTCTGAATGCACAGCTAAAAGGGACCATGCTCTTCTCTGCCACTTCTGGCCGACATGCAGGTGTTTGTTGAGCTTGACATTCATCTTTCAGACTGTTTTGAAGTGGTTTTCTCATTTTTGTTGCACAAACCATTAAGGAAGGGGAGAGAAAAAGAGAGAGAGAGAGAGAGAGAGAGAGAGAGAGAGAGGGGGATAAGTAGAGAGTAAGAAGAGGAGAATGAGGAGGGAATAGGTATGAAAGAAAATGCCTTTTCCATTAAGTCAAAAACACACAAGGGACTTGGCTGGAATAGATATGCTGCAGCAGAGTTTGTGTGTGCGTGCACGTGCGCATGTGTGTGTGTGTGTGTGTGTGACTGATATAATAAATAAATGAATGACACTGTGCAACTGTTTACCAGAGGGAGATGTGTCTATCTGACCTTCCCAGTAGCTCAGAATGAACTGATACTGTATACTGTGCACTGGGGCCGTACCTGAGGAGGCCGGTGATGGTGCGGGCAGCCTGTGTGGCCACCAGCAGGCAAGAGGAGGACACTCCAGCTGCCATGGCCTCAGACACTGCTACAAACAAGGGTGCAGATGGAAACAGACGCACACCAGGGGGTTGCCTGGACAAACACACACACACGCACACACACTATAATATGTGTTGTTTAACCCAGGTCCTTTAAAGGGGAAATCGTTGAGATTATTTAGCAGCCGTTAGAAAAACAACGTTGTTTTGGTTTCAAACACAAGAACGAGACCAACCCTTCGCTCACCTGAAAGCTCAGCACAGTGTCTGTGTGCATTTAGTCTCACTCACCCACAGCTCGCTCTCCCGCCATGAAATTCCCCCAACCCCGCCCGCACAGTTTTCCAACTGTTTTCAAACAGCTAATTTTATGTTTTAGGGGTTGCGGTACAGTGGGGACATATTTTTAGTTGTCCCATTAAACTTGAGCAACTGAATCTATTGTGAAGTGTATTTTGTGAAACATTATTATATTATTAGATTTTGTAAGGGCCATATCAAAATATACTCTGCTTTCTGCTCAACATTAAGATTTTAGAAGGTTTAAGCAAATAGTGTGTACAGTATGTATACTCTAAGCTGTTAGCAATTTTTTTCTGAGGACGTACAGTATATTAATATATGGTATGACGAATGCTTAGTATGTTAACCGGGATGACTGCTGATCTCATTATTCTAGCAGATGGCGTTTAATTATGAAGACAAATATACTTATTGTTAGTACCTTTGGATAAAGGTGTCTGCTAACACATGGAAATGTAAAGTCTAAACATAATAAGAGAGCTGGGCAGCTTGTTCATTGAATCTTTGAGACATCAACATTTAACCACTGACGGATGGATACTTCTATCTGACTGACTATCTACAGTAGCTGTCTTTCATTTTCTGTCCTAATACAAATGACCCAATTCACGCTTACCAGTCTCTCCACCACAGCTGTGGTGTTGCCACAACAGCAGCCATACAGAAAGGCCTTTTTGTGACATTCAAGTCAGAAAAGAAGCTTAAATATCACACAAATACAAAACCCAAGGGACGGAGAAAATTGCTGACACACTACAGGAAAATTTGACATCCAGAATAAATATAGAAGTAGAAACACACACACACACACACACACACACACTGTATGTAGTAACTAGTGTACAATACATGCATAGTACAGTGCACATGGTCAGTACACAGCTGGCCATTTTCCATTGCATGTACAGGCTCGGCACGGTCACCACAGTCAGCCCAGCGCAGTGGATCGTTGTATTTCCATTACAAGGGCGTCAAGTTAATCACGTTTAAAAGTAGTGCCCTTTTTAACGCACTTAAGTCTATTATTGCACTGTCCAACAGTGATATGTCATCATGGATTTTCAGGCTGTTATGCTTTATCTCTATGCTCTATCTTGGCCATTCTAACAACATCCGTGGGCGACTGCCTGTTTATCAGACATGGATTAAAGTTATCCTAGTCCTTAATCCTGGTCCTAGAGGGCCGCTGCCCTGCATGTTTAAGATGTCTCCTGGCTCCAACACACCTGATTCTAATGCATAGCTTGTTATAATGACCCATTTATTTCAATCACTTTGGCCCCACTCCAGAGCAGGCCCATCTATGGTGCGGTTTGGTACGATGGCTAAATTGGTCATGGAAATGCAAATCTGTGCGGCACGACTCGACGTGGCCAAATGTGTCAGTGGAAAAGCCCCAATAGATCACCTTTGCTTCGCAAATCAAGATAGGGCAGACTTAATATTTAGGTAAGGAAGCTACAAATTTGAGGCTTTAACAAAAGTTCAAAACCTTTTAAACATCACATCTAACACACATTTAAACATGTTCAGCACTTTGAGAGGACCTCTCCTCTCAGAACGTATTCTATTGTTGCAATCAATGTAAAGGACAAATCCCTATGATCATGCCTTGTCTGTTCGTTGTTTGAGGGGCGGAACATTCTATTAAAATTATGTCAACCTTGCAGAAACATGAGCGCTGTGTAATTATTTCTAATCTAGTAAATTTGGTTTAATCTAATTAAACTGCCCAGTGCTGCCTTGTGATGTTTAATGTAGTTGAATATGCACAGTACAATTATATATTTGCTACAGTTGGCACCTTAGATGACATCAGGCACAATGACAACAACTTCAAACATCTGATTTGACCGATTTGACTGAATATTAAAAGCAGGGTTAGTCATTCTCAAGAACACTCGAACTTCTGAGCTGAGATAAAAACAAACTCCCTCAAAAGCTCCGCCCTACACATTGAAAAGCATTGCAAAGCCAAGCGGAATTGTTGTTGTGAGCAGAGTTCGCCACTTTGTTTATGTTCCTATTCACAGAGCCAAGGCTGTGTATAAGTACTGAATTCTTCCCAGTCTTTATCACATGTGCGCTCCTCCGGTCGACACCCACCGGTTTCCCCAGTGCAACAAACTAACCAACCACAACACATTGATTGCCTATCATTTGCATCTCTGTGGGGGTTAAATTAAGTTGCAGAAGTCTTTTTGTTTGTCAGAGCCATGTGGAAGACGTGTGGCAGCATTTGTGGTACAAAAGGCCAACCCTCTTAGTTACATACTGTAGCCTACATTTTATAAAATAGGTCACGAAAATTCTTGTGGGGAATGAGTCTCCAGGTGGGGAATGAGTCCTTACCCCAAGTGAAGGAGTTTAAGTACCTCGGGGTCTTGTTCGCGAGTGAGGGGAC
>JAODOY010038878.1:0-20631 GCA_025399855.1 Forbesichthys papilliferus
CCCCCCCCCCCCCCCCCCCCCCCCCCCCCCCCCCCCCCCCCCCCCCCCCCCCCCCCCCCCCCCAAACCTTATTCAGTTCCTGGCATCCTGATTAGAACACAAAGAAACCCCGTACTGTGGCATTTATGGGTGTGTTAATAAAGCATCCTCCGCTCACACACACATACACACACACACACACACACACACACGTGCACACACACACGTGCACACACACACGCACATGTCCGGCTGGACACTGAGGGACCACCAGCTGTGGAGAAGCTGGCCAACCTTAGGCTGGCTTTAGGAGAAGGGTCTGTGAGAGAAAAGACCAACTGAGAAGCATGGTTTTGTGTGTGTGTGTGTGTGTGTGTGTGTGTGTGTGAAAAAATGCAGCAAAATGCCTGCTCTCAATAGTAATAATAATAATAATAATAATAATAAAAACTGCACTTAGTGCTGTTCACTTTGCATAAGTATGTCTGGCAGGGTTAGTCATTCTTGAGAACGCTTGTTAACTTCGAGCTCAAATCAAAACTCCCTCAGAAGCTCCGCCCCACAAATTAGATCAACGCATTTTGAAGCTAATTGCAGTTGTGAGCGGTGTTCGCCTCACTTTGTTTATGTTTATATAAGGAGCCAGGCTGTATACCGGATTATTTTTCCAGCACGCACAATGAACAGTAAGATGCAAGATGCAAGTAGATATTAGGTGAATTTGACAAGAACTGTATTATCTTACAATTAGCTTGCAATAGTATTGACTGGTAGTATTAGTAAGAGTATTGAATTGACTAAATAGAAAATTGTGGAAAAGGGGGCAGTACTAACAATTGGATCACAAGGCCTTTGAAGATATACAGTATAGGGACTAATACAAGGACTACCCCAAGGAAGCACTGTGGCTGCTGCTTATTGAACCAGATATGTCCCTGCACAGGTTTAACATGATTACACATTGCTGTAGCTGTCCTGCTATGAGCCTAGAACTGAGCTGTGAAAGAGTGAAAGGCACCTGGTACTGTAGACCTGTACGCTAACCACATTGATTCACCAAGCCACACAGTGATTCACCCAGTCATTCTGTAACAGCACTGTCACTGTTACACAAACTATCTTAAATATTATTATGTTACATACAGGTTTCATACAGGTTTCTAGACTCAGAGGAGCTTGTTTCCTTACTGGGATTCTCTCAACAGCTTCGCTCCACAAGACCATGTCCATACTGTTGGTAATTTAGTGCTTTGCTTTCATAGCTGAACGCTCTCTACTTATAAACACTAGACGTGTTGGGGAACATTTTAGTGCATTTGAACACATGTAAACACTGTCAGTCCAAGTGTAATGTTTTGCTTCAATACATTGGAGAGTAAACAAAGCCAGTAGTGTGGCGACACTATTTCAGCTCTGGCTTTACACGGCAAATTACAGACTGGCCTCCATAAGTTCACATTCTGTGGCTTTGCAGCTCCATAACTAGAACATAATACAACTGTGTAATGGTTCACTGGCTCTGGGCCCACCCGTACTAAACGTGTGTGTTTACGATCATTTGTACATTGGCCAATCAAATAAGAAAGTGCAAAACCAGCCCTCTCTATTTGATGGTACGATACTCAAAACAGGGAGAAACGGTGCAATAAATGCATGAATGTATTAGCACATGCAGATTTTGTACCGCTGGCTAAGATAACAACATACAAACACTGGAGTGCAAGTAATAGCAAAATAAAATGTCACAATGTTGAAATAGTCTTGTAGCCCCACTGGTGCATGCAGGGAAACAGACCCCTGCGACACAGAGTGGTACGGCCTACAGGAACGCCTCACGGGCTCAGGATGGGGAATGCAAAACATCCTGTGCTCCGCAACACCTAAAGAACACTCAACATCTGGGCCACAGCTGTTCTGCTGGGACAGGCTGTCACAGTGCTGTGCTTGTGTGTGTGTGTATCTGTATGGCACACGTTGATATGCACATACTGTAAAGCGCATGTGCGCGTATCTATGTGGAGAATGAATCAGGCCATGTTGTTCAGCGTGTCGCGAAGGAGCAGGTCCTGGGTCAGTGGCACACAAATACACAGAAACCTGCATGCGCCTGCTCACTATCTGCTTGTCTGTCTGTCTGTCTGTCTGTCTGTCTGTCTGTCTGTCTGTCTGCTTGCCTTTTTGTCTGTTTGCTTCCACCAATGTACCAGTTTTAAGCCAAGTGTGGCCTTCTCCCATCAGCCAGTTGGCATAGACCAGAGGTGGGGAACCCTGGTCCTGGAGGTCCACTGCAATGCATGTTTTAGATGTCTCCCTGCTCCAACACACCTGTTTCTAATGAATGGGTTGTTAGAAACATGATAGCGACCCATTCATTAGAATCAGGTGTGTTGGAGCAGAGAGAGGACAGCATCTCTCCAGGACCAGGGTCCCCCACCCCTGGTAAAGACAGTTAGTGGCGTTCAGTTAGTTGGCTTCAGTACCACATATGTCCACCAGGGGCCACTTGTGCTCTGTCTCTGTCTCTGGGACTATGAACCACTTCGATTAGCTCTGGTTGTACAAATCCTGCCTTGAGTGAAAAACAGTGGGAAGCAGTTGTGTGTGTCCAATTGAGTCTTATGTGGCACAGAAACACACTGGCCTACAAGAGATGCTGCAGATGCAACAACCACCACACACTTTCCAGCACTGGTTGGTTGAATCTGATGTCAGAAATAAACGCTTTTATTGTGGACGTGTGCCCCCCCCCCCACCCCCCCCCCCACCCCAACCCCCACCCCATTCCCCTCCCTTCACAGACACGCAGAGTAAAACACCCAACTGCATTATACAGTAAGCACACAAACACACACACACACACACACACACACAACAGAAAAAAAACACAAATAATGTATTAGACCGAAACCCACAATCAAACACACGCCAAATACTGTAGCATTCCCAAAGTAACACACCCACATCACATTAACGCACGGTATGTACATTTCAGTATTGTGCATATGTGCATCATATTTCATGGAGACTACTATAAGGTGCCTGGGGCCTATTACCTGGCACAGAAGGAACACCTGCAGGTAATCTGAACGTCTGGAAATAGCTACAGTTGAAACCACCATAGAATGTGGCTGGGTTGGTTGTCTTCCCAGGCAGTCGCTGGCTTCAGATCATGTGGTGCAACCTTTTTAGGCTGCTCATGTTTGCCACCCCAGGGGATGGGCAATGTTTAAGAGCTTCTAAAAGATAAACACATTACTGTAGATACATTGACGTGTATTCAGCATTCTGTTTTAAACAATTGTCTGACTAAGATGTTTACAAGGTTAACGAAATGAACACTCCACTGATTCAGTCACTGTTTTGGTTTACATGCAAAGCTCAAATTAACAGGAGACACCCTTCGTAATATGGCGTGTTCAGTTTGGTGCAGTGTAGCAAATGTTACAAAAGCGTTTGAACAGAACAACATGTTTCCTTCTAAAACGACAACTGTGTCACTGTGAGACAGAACTCATCATTTTTGCATTCACAACCCAACTGTACTTGAATTCAAGCTATAGCCGCTCACTGTGGCACACTGCAATTTGCTGAACCTAACAAAATAAAGAAAAAACATTAGTAGCAGTGGCAGAAGACGTGATATAGATAGCTGTTGCAGTTGCGTGTCACCGAGACCCAAGAAACCCAATTAAAGGGTCAATCCATTATTCCTGCATGACCATACCATGGAAAAACAGATATTGATGTCTCTACGCGGTAGCATAAACGTTCTAAACCTTCATTTTTTGTCGATTTCCTGTTGTAGGGTGTGAAGTCAACCTATTTACTTTTAACTTCAAATCGCTATCGTATTGCTGCTCATGTAGACAGAAAACCCCTACAGGTGGAAATAATTTGGAATGGATACTGTTTGCTGTATGGGAGCAGGTTGGGTTAGTGGTTAGGGTTGCTCCATATTGTTTTGATTCCCATCATGCCCCGCGACCTGCAAGCATCCTTGGGCAAGATTCCCAACCACTACCAGCTCCTTAATACTTGTAATTGTGAAGGTGGATAACGGCATATGCTAAATTACCTTATTGTGTACAGGATGTGGCTAAATGGTGGTGGCTGTTAGCGTGCTGTGCGCATGTTGTTGTAACACTAAATATAATCACTGCACTGTATACATGCTCGGAAATCCACGACATATCCTCATCCATATCCAACATATCCACTCTGAGGGCCCATCCAGTTTATCTGACCTGTTATCAAATGTGGAATTATGTAATTCTCAGTATAATATAAGGTGGTTGTCTTGTAACCAATGCAGGAATACTGTGTGTTCTTACCATAGGAACTTGCCCACCGCCATGTAATGGTGATATGCGATAGATAATATTGTTTTAACGCCATCACACTCTTGCACACCTGAGCTCTTGTTCTCAAACCGTGTCCTTACCTGCCTCTCACCGGCGTCACGCCCATTGTTTTCCATGTGGCTTTTGTGTGCGTGAATGAGCCAGGTTGGAGCAATGGGTTCACGCTGCAGTGGACAGCATCATATTTACGGTGTCGTTAGTGCCGTACAGGGTCGAGCCTCTTGAAGCAACACCTGCTCGGCGGCAGTTTAAACGCTGAGCAACGTGGAGAAAGAAAGTAAAAACCAGTGTTCACTGCTTCAAAGGAGGCGGGGAATGGTCTGTGTGCATTCGTGTGGGGTGGAATGGGAAGGATGGGAAGGGGGGGGGGGGGGTGTTCTGAGTAAAATAACAAATAAATAACGCGATGAAGACACTAAGACAGGCCTGTCATACCTCATTTCATCCCCTGACAGGAACCACATCACACTGAATGATTAAGGAGACCCTGCGGTGTGTGTGTGCGCGTGCGCTGTGCTCTTTGTCTGCGTGTCCACATGTGCGTGTGTGTGTGTGTGCAGAAGAAAGAAACAGGACGGGTTGTCTCCAGGCATGTGTTAAACGCCTCTGTCTCCCCCCTCCCCACACCACACCACACACACACACACACACACTCTCTTCTCCTCTACTCTTGTTTGAATGAAAGCAAGCAAGCAGGCCCAGGTTGTAATTACAATAATGAATGATTACGCTCTACCTTTCCTCCCACTACTCAATCCCCCTCTCCCTCCTCCACCACTCCCCTTGTTCCACTGAATGTGGGGCTGGCTGCGCGGGTCTCTGTATTTTTTATTTTGGGTAAGGAGATCCCTTGTTTATGTGATGGTGGGTGTCCCCCCCCCGTCCCCAGTTCTCTTCAAACCACATATCTTTGATCTGCTCCTCCTCCGCCTCTAGCCCCCTGTGCTGAGTGTGTGTGCGTGCGTGTGTGTGTGTGTGTGTGTGTGTGTGTGTGTGTGTGTGTGTGTGTGGAGTAGGGTTTGTGTTATAAGAGAGAGGGTCTGTGTGATTTACTGCATTTTCCAGCCTCTGATTGCTTTTGTGTGTGTGCACACGTGTGTGCGTGTGTGTGTGTGTGTGTGTGTGTGTGCGCTCACACATTGAGCGCGTGTGTGCACACTTCCCTGTGTTTAATGTTTGTGCGTGTCACATGTTTACAGTGAGGCTACCAGTATGAATGGGGCATACTGATTGAGACAAACAGCCTAATGAAAAGATATCAAACCTGCCTCACTCTCTCACAGCATTCAGAACAGTTTTGGATGTGCGGATGCCGTGCAGTGGCCAAAACGTATCCCCTGCCACGTCTCCCCTCCCCTATCTGATCTGCCTCACGCTGGGTCACAGCTGGGTCGCCCCTGCATGAGGGTGTATGCGTTACCTGTCAGACTGAGGGAACAGCTATTTCCCTCAAGTCCGCGGGTCAGGGGGGGCTTGAGGGCTGGGGCCTTCGTGCGCCCCCGCAGCAATCAGAGCAGGGGAGGGGGAAATGATATGAAACCCAACATGGCTGACCTCCTGCTCCGTAAACAGTTCACGGAGAGTTGAGCCAGAACAGCGGGACGGCCATCGCTAATGTTTTCTCTAGTCCTCTCTCTCCCTCAGCTGGCCACAGCCTGAGCTCACACGCTGTAGTTACATGTGGTTCGTCGGTGAGGGAAAGCGGAAATCCTCCTGCATTGTGCGATCCCATCTTCGGAAAACAAGGGTGACGTTATACGTTCGAGCCACTCCGCTGGGCTTTTGCGACAGAAACCGTTTGTGTTGACATCTGACATCATCTGCTAGGAACACAGTCAATGTCTGTGTTCGCGTGTGCATACATTACATACGTGTTTGAGCACCTGTGCGTGTGCATGTGTGTGTGTGTGTGTGTGTCTGTGCGTTCATGTGCGTGTGTGTGCGCGTGGCTCACGGTCGCGTTCACCTCCGTCCGCGTAGAAACTCACGTGTGCGCCTGCATGCATGTGCACGTGGGCTGAAATGACATAACCCAGGCGGTGAGAGGATGGAGCCACATGTCGCCGCAGAGGTTTGAAAAACGAAGGTGAGAGAGCAGGCCTCAGATCGCGCCCACCCCGTCAAAAGGAGTGACATGCTTTTAAATGAAACACCCTGGTTAATAGAGGGAGTGTTTGTGTTTGTGACCCAGGGCTGGTGAGCACTGCCTTGCCTGGGGCACACATGAAAACAACAGCCAGGAAAGGAGTCAGCCAGCAAGCTGTGCCTGCAAGACAGCCAAATCAATCTACAAATGGGCACACTGTGTCCTCCTCCCTTCTCTCCAGCCACCACAGCCATACTATAAGCCTCTCGTCCAGGGCTCACCTTCTCAGCCACCGCCTCACAGCAGCCCAGGGAGGGAGAGGCAGAGAGAGGCATGTAAATCTGGGTCCCTTTGGGAGAGCAACAGGCTCCGGAGAAAATAAATCTGCATAGGTTCATGGTGAGTTCAGCCAAGCCACAGCTCCAGTCTCTCTCTCTTTCTCTCTCTCTCTCTATCTCTCTCTCTCTCTCTCTCTCTCTCTCTCAGTCTCTCTCTCTCTTATTCCCTTAATGCCCTACAGCAGATTCAGACCAAGCCAACGTGCAGACCAAGCCATGTCACTGTCCTGACATTAACAGTGCAGACGTTGAGGATCATTCTCATGTCCTCGGCTTCAGCCTAGCCTTGTTTCATCCAGACTACTTGCATACTGTGATCCACAGTGCTCCTCTGGTCCATGGTGTTACACTACACTGTGGGTTGGAACACAGCTTGGTTGGCTAGTACATCCCCACATGATGTTTTTCAAGACTACAGCATTACCCTCCTTTATTGGGATCAGCGCTGGAAAGTATATATGTGTAGGACATAAACAGACATACTGACTTACTGTGATCAACTTGGTCCAAGTAGCAGATTCCCACATTTGGGAGCTATTTCACATTTATTTATCCAGCTAGATAAGCCAACATTCATGCAATGTATGTTTTCATAATACAAGATAGATGAATCATTTCTAAAATCACTAACTATGAATCAGAGGTGAGATTGCTACTAATCTTCCAGCTGGATTTCTGCCAAAAAGCTGCCTACTCTCTAAAGAGATCCATATTGTGGTAACACTGGCATCTAGTTTCATAATGTGTTATGCTTGTACAGAGGCCAACACTGACCAGTTAATTGATTTCAACGTCGTACAGTACATCATGAAACGTCGATGGGCCACTCGCCTATAGGGGAAAACCATGAGATGAGGGACAGCTTTGGAAGGATTTCATGTCAGTTCCGTAGGGGACTGCAAGTGGGTCTGGCCAACACATCTTATTACAGTTATATTTCAGTATTTAGCTGGCGCTCTTATCCTTAGCTAAATAGAATATGTTGGGTTTGCAGGCAAAACACTGCTAGCATTGTGGTATAGACGATCTCACCACAAACCCTATCTAAGTCTAAATACTAGTGCTGCCATACCATTGCTTTAATGCAACACATAATAGTGTAAAGGGATGCATTGAAAGCTAATGTAAGCTACAGTAAAAGCATTCTCATTTTAGCATGCTTGGAGACGTGCATCTTCGCACGTTGTTTAGCGCAGCGTCTCTCACTGGTGGATCATGTCATCGGGCTCTGTGTTGATTCTGGGAAGGCCTTTCTCCTCACAGAGTTGTTTACTAAGAATGGACAGATAATCTTGGAATAGGCAGTGAAGGAGGACTGGTCACTGAGTACTTCCAGACCACTACAGAAGATGGATGTGAGCACACAGATCGCTGGGCCGGACATGCTGTCCGGTCCAGCCCCGTAACCTTTGACCTATGACACAGCCGAGCACACAGGGCCAACTGAAAACGAGCTTTGGCAAGAAGACCAAGCTTCGTCTGTAATGCAACAAGCTCTGGCAATTACATGTCACCCCTCCAACATGCTAACACTTTCACTATCCCACTGGAAGAAAGGTTTTGCACAGTAAACAAGCTTAATTTCTGGAGAAAATATCAGCTTCCAGTAAACAAGCGCCAGACAAAGAGCGCATTGTATTTGCAGTCCCCTCTCAGGATCAGACAGATGAACTGACTTGCAATCTGTGCATGTGCACATTGTGTCCACTTTACGCTGATATACAATACGGTTCATTATTTCAAAACACTACTCCTCTGTTTATGCGTTCAGGACTAATTGTTTCAGTAATTACAGATAACCCATCTGGGTCTATCATTTACTGGCCCATGGCCTTATCTGTGAGACTTAAGCAAACTGAAATCCTCCACCTATAGTGATACCCAACCCCCAGCAGCCAGTGGTTCTGAGGTCTGAAGGCCTGAGCTTGTGTATCTCAGAGTTCTTTGCTGCTCATTCACTGGAGTCTCCTGTTTAATCCCTGACCTAGAAAAAGGAGGAGAGGTCTTTCACTATGAACAGAGAGTGTTAGATTACACTAAGACTGTAATTATATGGCCCTTGTCAGATAAATAGGGTCAAACCTTAACACACACACACACACACACACACACACACACACACACACGTGTCTGTACCTGCATGTGCAGATACGACCACTAGCTTTTGAACACATGCATGAATGCCCCCATGACACACATACATGCACATTCTGCACATGCATGTGCACACACAATCACACCCAACGAGTAAGCCACAATGGTCTGAAAGATGGCTTCACGCAGAGAGAGGGCACTGGGACATTGCTCTATGACGTCCATCAGAGGAAATCAAAGACGGCACAGTCGGGGCTGACCTGGGACCAGTGGCGCCTGCAGCATCGATGAACACAAGGGGGCCTAGACTGACATAACAAACAGCCAAACAGGCTTGAACCAATCCTCTTCAAACAACCACTAATTTCATGTTTGCATCTCCAAATTTGAATGGCCGACATTGTTTGCTCTGCATGCTCTCTGAACCCTGTCCTTCAACCCCAAAGACCCCCAAAGACCCCCCCCCCCCCCCCTCCTACAGAGTGTAGCCCCCTTTAGCCTAGCAAAGCTTAGCCCACTCAACAGGACAAACCACAGGCCCTCTCTAATCAGTTCATTCTGAGCAGATCAATGGCTTTGATGACAAGGGCATATAAGCCACGGGACTGTGGCCCAAATGAGGCCCAAAACAGAACGCCCTTCTTAAATGATGCAGCCTAAGAGCGAATAACCCTGGGGTGAGAGGTCGGGAGGTGGGTGACCTGGGCGGGGATAGGGCGGTGGAGGTGTCCAGTCAGGCCTGTTTGGGTCGGGTGGGGGGGGGGTGGGGGGGGTGGGGGGGGAAGTGCAGAGGTCTGGAGTCCCATGGCGACCCTGCTGGTGGGCCAGCTGAACAAACAGCCGGGAACAAGGCCAGGCTTCAGAGACGCAGAGCCCCAGCCACGCAGAGCCGGCATCAGTCAAACCCTGACTAGACGCTGGACCCCGGACAGCCGGAGGACACTGGGCTGCTTTCTTCTCCAGGCAACCCTGCCGTGGAGAATAGGCCTGTTCTGAGCTACATGCACACATACACACACACACATACTGAATGCACCCCATCACATTCCCATGCATATCACACGCATGCACGCGTGCGCACATGCATGGGTACGCACACAGATACTGTACGCACGCGTGCACACACACACACACACACACACAAACACAGTGACACTCCCACGCATATATAAACGTGCACACGCATACACACAGGCAAGGCCATGGATTCACACGGCCCTGAAACCCTTCCCTCATCCTCGACACAAGAAGCCTGTGTCTCTCGGAGCTCTGCTCATTATAACACTGCTCTCTATCCTCTGGCCATTGATCTACACTCGTCTGTTCCCCTACAGGACATCCACTGTTTCTCCAGACTTTACTGCTCTGTAGCAACTCCTAAATATCTGGCCCCGTTGACATCACCCCAAGGGAAGCTACATTCCAGGAACTCTGCCATATCTACAAAGCGTTACTCAAGATGTTCCTCCTCTGCAACCCTGATTATGTAAAAGGTTGGAAGTCTATCAGGAACAGCTGAATGTAACCGAAGATTATGCTAGCAGTGATTAGCAATAGCTATCTAAAATAGACTATGATTGGTCAGTGAGATATTAAATATTATTGGCCATTCATTTGGCCTTTTGTGTGTTGTCTGTTGCAGGCCTTAATTGGTTATCAGGACAAACAGAGTTATATTCCCAATTCTCAATCTCAACAGCTTCAACACTATCTTAACAACAGCATCAGGTCAAATTCAAGGATGGAGATATGAAAGCAATATTTGTGAGTGTGTTTATATGTTATAGCAGTATTATACATTTGTGATGCCGAAATGGCTGAATGTCCTTTAATAATGTCTTATCTTATCCTATTTGAGGTCATCTTACCTTATGAATGGTTTTTTTTATAAAGCGCACACACATTCACACACAGGCACCCTTGTTCGGGGCAGCTGGGGGGTTAGCTACATTAATGCAGGTTCTCAATATCTCTGACCTGTTTAATAACAACACAACAATAACACAATATAATACAATAAACATGCATAACCAGCAATGTATCGTTTATAAAGGATAAGATTTCATTACAAATAAATGTAAATGTAAATATAGTGTAAAAAATAATGTCGGCATTAGAACACGGCACACATAAAAGCATCTCCTCCAGAGAAAGACTAACTCTGTCCCTGAAGCTGTCGTTACCAGGCTGACCTGCGACGACCACATGTCGGTCGACGTCTTTCTTCTGACAGCATGTCACTCAGCACTATGCTATTTCCCTTCAGCCAATCACGGCTCAGTACAGGCAGCCCATGGGGAAATCCCCACCCTTCAAGATAACCTGGTTTTCTGCCATGTTTCTAATGAAACGGAAGAAGAATATGTCTATTAATAAAGAGCAATATTAAGACATGTACGTTTGTGTACTTAATATAGTACATACATACTGTAATACATCATTTCACTCAACGACACAATTACGTTGAAGACTTTACGCTAGAGAATTATGTTTAGCTGACATTTGAGGAATGTTGGTCACGGTTGACGTGAGAGATGACACCACCAGACATGCACGAAGACAATCATGTCAAACATATGCTAAACCGTTAATATAAACACACACACATGCAGGCTGAACCACAATCACTGTTTCCCTGAGGTGGAGCGAGAGGACTGGCGGTGTCAGAGTACAGTACACCTCTCCACTTTGTGCAGAGACAAAGGGCAGGGAGGGGTGGAGGTGGGACGGGAGCAGGGACAGTGAAATAGTGGAGGCGCAGCGTCTACCGTTTCACTTCCTCAGAGGTGACCGTGGGTGTGGTGCCACGGAGGAGGTTGAATGGAGGACCATGAGTAGACGTGAGTGGCTGCTCCCTGGGGTTTCACGTGTTGACGTGGCCGTGCGCGTCTGGAGGATGCATTCTTCTGCCCCTGTCTTTCCCTACCTGTGTGCTAGTATACTAGCAAGTCCAATGGACAGGGAGCGGTCGGCGTTTACTAGTGATTCTGTTGGCCTGAATGGATGAAATGTCTTAAAGGACCATGATGTAGAGTGAATTTTAGAATTATTAGCTGCTAATATAGCATGCCAATACCTTTTGTTTGACGCGAGTCAAACGCTACCAGTAGCCAGAGTTTAGAACGCAGTTCTTTTAAACCCCCACTGGCAGCGTTTGATGCAAGTCGGTGTCAACCGTCTATTTTGAAGTCTAGTTCTATTTCTTGAGCGCCAAAGCCAAACAAATGCATTCAATCTCTGCGGATTTTAGAGTTTCATTCGTGCCTCACCGATTGTTGCTGCCAGTAGCCGTTGACCTTAACATACTGTATAGATATGTTTATTAATGCTGCACATTAAAGAAATATGATATTCAATATAACAGGGATAATTGTGGTAAGAAACCGGTTAGTAAGGTTACCGGTTAGGTAAGTTATTTTATAGCCTTCACACCAAGATCATGTAAACGTGTTTGTTTTTACACTTTCTTTCACACTGACAGATTACATCTGGTATTTCTGGTATTTAGAGATGTTTTGCTCTCTTGCCTAATAAGTCATTCTGGAGAAAGCTTGTTGATATTAGAATTTGATCAAAACAAAAACACTTCTCCATTAAAAGTAAAGACAGCTATTGCAAGCTAACTGTAAGATAATACACATGTCAAATTCATCAAATAACATTTCGCTAGTTTACCGTTCTCCATGCATGTTGTAAAAATAATTTGATACTTCTACACAGCCCTGGCTCCATAAATAGGAACATAAACAAAGTGGCGCACACCACTCACAACAACAAAGCCATAGCGCTGCACTTTGCTTCACAATGCATTTTGATGTGTGGAGTGGCACTGCTGAGGAATATTGTTTTGATTTGAGCTCGAATTTAGCAAGCGTTCTCGAAAATGACTAAATCTGCCTTTAATGCAATAGGGTGCTTCCTCAGAAGCTCTGCCCCACTCATTGGAATCACATTGCGAAGGCTAGGATATTGTTTTTGTGTACGGTATGCACCACTTTGATTGTGTTCCTATTTACGAAGACAGGGCTGTGTAGAAACACCAGATTTTTTTTGCAGCATGCACACAGTACAGTAAGATAGTGGACCAGCAGGAGATATTTGGTGAATTTTATTAAAAAGTGTATTAGCTTACAATCCCTTACTATATTTTTTATGCAACACACCAATAACAGAGTATTGCAAAACAATACCATAAATAGGGAAGTTTTTGGATAGTGATTTATAAATCTTACAAAATCACTACAGCAGTTCTGTAGAGTGCAGAAGTGTTTGTGATGAGTTTGCTGCTCAGACCATTGTGTGTTGGTGAAACAGGATGATACAGACAATCAGGTCCGTCCTGGCCAGGCCAGACCTGACCTCAAACTTCCTTGTTTCATGAGCGGTGACTTCCTTGGTTTCACAAACAACAAGTCCTGCATTGCCTGCCAGAACTTGTCTGCAGTCACGGTTGTGTGAGCTCACCAAAACATGTATTGGATTCTGCTGTGAAAGAGAGAGAGAGAGAGAGAGAGAGAGAGAGAGAGAGAGAGAGAGAGAGAGAGAGATCGCATTCTAAGCTGAGCCGCATGGATGAGAAAACATATAGAATGGGAAATTATTTAGCTGCCGATTGATTGAGTTGCTAAACCAGAGTGCTTTATTTGTGTATGCGGGCAGTGTGTGTTTGGGAGTTGGGGGTGGGGGAGTGGGGGGTGTTGGGGAAGGGAGGTGCGGACCCTCTTAGTCTGATGGCAGATATGGGCCGTGTCCCTCCCATTGTCTTGTTACCTTATAAATCTTCTGCGCCGACACCTGATAGCTGATACCGCAGTCATTTGTCACCCGTGTTTATGTCTAGGGTGGAGAGTGCTAGGCTGCCCCCTCCCCATCCCCCCCAGGGACTGGGTGCTGCCGGCACAGGCATGTGTTTGTGTGTGTGTGTGCGGGGTAGGGGGTATGTGTGGGGTTGGGGTGTGGGGGGCTTAGGAGGATGAGGGTGGAGTAGAAGGATGGAGGGGGGAGGAGATATAGGCCCTGCTCCCCTGAGCTGCCCTCAGGAAACACAGGCCCTGTCCTGTCCCTGACATGCTAGAGAGAGGAAGAGAGACACACACACACACACACACACACACACACAGGACGAAGTAGGGAGGGACAGACATAGACTATCACCCTAGAGAGTTCATGACAGCATACACTTCATTATTCCATTGTGGCCTCTTTCAATATTATCTTCCCACCACCACTATGGATCTCTATACAGCGCGATGTACCCCACCGGCCCACCAACATGCCCCGTGTGCCAGCTCATCAGTGCGTGCACGCTGGCTCGGCGGCGTCCAGACAACAGCTAAGCAGGGGAACAAGAAGCGCAGGACAGAGGAATAAAAGGCGCGTTTAGAAAAGAAAAGATTAGGCTCCGGTGGAGGCAACGACTTCTCCCAGAAGCCTGTCTGGGCCCTTGGCAGAGGGCCAGGGACGTTAGACAATGCGCTGCTGTGGGGGCCCTGAGGTTCAATAGACGCTCACTGGAGCACCGGGCGACTGCAGAGGACACAACAGGGTGATGGGGGTTCAGGGGGCGGGGATACAGAATTAGCATCACACACAACCTATAGATGATATTATTGACCTGACAAGCCATGACAGTATAGGATGTTTAGGGCTCCTATACTGTCCTGTGTCTCCCACACACCCAACCTCTTTCATTCACCCTCCCTCCCAATCAAACGCTCTCCCCATCCCTGCCATTACGGAGCTGGCATTATTCCCTGGTTCAGGCTGCGGTCTTGGCAGCACCTGCTCCCAGTGGGACAGTGCTAGCCTGGCTCTGCCCGGCTATTGCTCTCGGCTACATTTATTTAGCTGAGATTACAGTCTGGAAACCCTGTTCGCATTAGAGTACTCACAGCCACCCTGCTGGCGGACCAATCAGGGTGGGCTAGTGTGATGATGTTGAACTCAAGCGTGTTTTAAAATGGTGGTAGAGCTAGTTCAAAACCGCTGTAGCAATGCCGATTGGTTAAAGGTTATAAGTTACAGTTAAAAAATGAATCAGAGGTTAGGAGGCAACGGCCGTTAAAGCTCCCAGTGGAACGTGGGCAGACTATTTTCACTTTCTGAACACAGTGACAGGTATAGGAACATGTCCCAAGATGTCCGCTCCTCCAATGGCCTCTCCTCAACATGTCTCCAGGCCTTTTAATAACCCAGAACAGGAAGAATATTACAGCCTCCCCCCCTCCAAAACCTCTCCCGCTTCTCATAACGCTTCTCATTCACGCAACCCCACCCCCCCCCCCCCATCCGTGTGAAGAACAAAACCGTAGGAGGACAAGGACAAGAGGAGGAGGAAGTGAGGAGGGAGAGAGAGAGCTGAGGGTATATAAAATTATGGCGCGAGAGAGAGAGAGAGGGGGGAAAGATGCACCCCTCTAAGATCAAACGCTCCGTCCCATTGTGAGGTCAGGACAATGGCAGGGGGGAGCAGGGAGTTGTCTGAGGGGTGGTGGTGGGGGTGACTGACAGCCCAGCGGGGGGCTTCAGGGGGTAATTGGAGGAATGGAGTGCAGTTATGTCAGTACTCACTGGAGCAGCATGGACGACAAACACGCACGCACACACACACACACCAGAACACAATGTGTTGCACATGTTGACAGTCATACTGTCATACAGTGAGTCATTTATAGACAAACACATACATTACAGTACTGTACACACACACACACACACACACACACACACAAGAACACAATGCACATTACCAATGCCTAATTGAATTATAGACATTTATTATTCCCCTGTCTCTTTGCCATAATTTCATATACCCTCAGCTCTCTCTCTCTCTCTCGCTCTCTCTCTCTCATGCCTTGTGGTGAGAGACTAACCACAACTTAGCGCGGTTTAGACATGACATTCAATATCCTGCCTTTGACACCAGCCGGGGCCACCCCTTGTATCCAGGCAGCGGTGGAAGGCAGCCCATGGTGTCAAGGCTTGCTTACACTTGGCAAAAAATCCCCCAAGATCCCCCATTGCCGGCTGGTGTGTCTGTTGAGGCTGTGCCCTCACAGCTGTAGCCACGGAATGACCTCAAGCATGGCGTTCTATTTCTATACCAGAATGGGAGAGATAAAACCACACAGAGACCCCCTATACACCAGTGAAAATGTTTGCTTTGTGGTTAGTTCCTCTTGGAGGCCTAGCTTGAACCATACAGATCGGTGTGTGACGTCACACAAATCAAATCAGATTTGGCCACATGTCCTTTTTGTGATGCCACAAATACTTTGGTGCTACCATATAGTATATAATATAAATATCATGTAAATATCTAAGTTTAGAATGTTTACAGTACACTGAAAGCTGTATCAAACATGGAGCGTTGTCGCCGTCTTGGTAAGCATAGTGTTGTGTAAAATGCGCGTAGATCCTGGCATTCTTTATAAGGTAAGTGTGTACATATGATGCTACGCATACAAATAGTTAACAACATATTATTCATTGTAGACCAGATTTAAAGGTTTTAAATATATCTGGAGTGGAGGAGATAGATAGCAGGGGTTAGCTGTTAGGCTCTTGTATGTTTAGCATTCATTGTTTCATGTGTTGGACTGCTCTAGGTTATTGCCCTCTTATTAGCAACCCAATATGACTTTGTTTTCTCCTCTCTTCCCTCCTTTTCTGCTCTACTCCTCAGGCTATCCACCCCACCCCCTAAAGCCAGCGGGGCTTATGTGTGGGGATGAGGTAAAGAGGAGAATCGGTAAGACAAGCACTTTCATGGCTGAATTGGGAGCCATTAACCCCCTGTGAGTTTGGCCCTCTTCTCCTTGCTTTCAGTATTAATCTGCAGTGACAGCTTCACTGTTTACCAAATCCAGCCAGGATGTATGGGGGGATGGCCTGCCGGCGCCACTCTCCATTAACCTCTAACCCCGCAGGTTACGGCACCAGGGCCAAGCCCCGAGCTCTCGGGGAGCCGGCCTGAGCAACCGGTTAGACACCTGTCTTACGTCTCAGACACTAAGACAGATTTGTGACTGTCAGACGGAGGACGGACCTGAGATGGAATATTATAACCCTTTAAGACAAGACACCATGACAAAAGCTTTTAAAGTTAAATTACTCTTTTTAAAAACATATTTCTTTCATGGAAGTCAAGAGTAAAACTATTGTGTTTACCGTATGCAGAATTAAATATTAACCTTGCTGATGTATGAGTGGCCTGGCTAATGTTAACCTTTTCCATGTTTACCCAAAACAAGGTAGCTCATCTCTGTTCTATTAAAAACCCACAGACAAAGTTGATCTTGGTGCTAAGAGGTTGTTTTGGAAGGCTTGTTCATCCTGTGGTCGGCTAAACTGTCAGCAGCAAAAACTCCTATCCTGTTTGTAAGTAAACCTCCTATACAGTAAGGCTCTTTCTTTTAATGGCTTCTGATCGGCCTGTGATCCGACAAATACTGTCCTTTCGAAGTATCTTAGTTGACTGTGCTAGTTTACTTTAACTTCCTTAATAGAGCTATAATACTCAAGGACTCATCCACAGAAAACAGTTTATGTTCAAGTACCAGTTTTTGTATAGCCATGTCATAAAAATATTGTTTATCTTGTAACCTTCCTAAATGTTGTTAATTCTCAATTCTAAATGCATCATAAATTCAAATGTCACTTAATGTTACTCCAAACATTTTTCATTTTTTGTGGTACTGTATTGTGTGTACACTTTACTGACTAGCAGGTGATATTCTAACTTATTTGTACCAACCAAGTCTGACAGTGTACAGAGTGAACAGTAAAAAAAAAAGATAACAACCAGTCTTTCTTGTAAAACACAAGTGTTCCCACTAAAGTAAACTGATTGCTCTTTTAATGTTTACCTTGAGGTTTAACAGGGGATCTCATTGGGCCATGCCAGCTAAAAATCCAATAAAGAGTTGATCAGTGTCACAAGATGAAATTATAAACTAATTTCAGATAAAACCATTGGGGACCTATGGATGTCAATGAGTGGGATTCTGTTAAAGCTTTCTACTTTATAAAGTAATTCACACAAGTGATATTAGACAGTCATCATTCCATACTGTATAAGAACTAATTATTAACCCATTCCCACATTGATGGTGATTGCTGCAATGTGAGGTGCCACAAACCACAGGGAGCAGCTAGGGGTATGGGGTCAGGAATCTTGCTCAAGGATGCTTACAGGTAGGTATGCTCAACACTGGGGTTTGAACCCACAACCTTCTGGCTTGGAGGCCAACACCCAGACCACTCAACTACCCTGTTCCCTAAAAGAAAACTTTATATACAAGAACCCTGGCACAATTGAATATATTTGAAAGTATTGCTGTGGGTTATCAAACTATGTATTTCTCAATTTCTTTTGTAGGCATAGGCCTATTTGATATTTTTCAATTAGCACATTTTCGGTTTAACCTACTTTTCTGTCCTTTAAAACAATAATAGTCTACTACACACTTTAGCAACATTTTGGACAATAACTACTACTACCACCGGGCGGCCCATGCATGTTTCATGTTTTTTTAGGGGAGGGGATATTTGCAGTTTACAACAATTAGCTATATTCCCAAATGACCTACTTATGAACTTTAGACAGAATGGTACAGTGTGATAAGTCCCTAACCTACAGTGAGTCATTTAGAGATGTTTTTTCATAATACTTGAGAAAAATCTGTCGGTCTGCAACCTCACAATGAAGCAATCGCTCTCTCTCTCCCTCTCTATCTCTCTCTCTCACACACACACACACAGCTCCCTAGAACATAACTCCCTAGAATTATGTCAGCATGCCATACACACACACCCACATGAACAGACACACACACACACCCACACAACACACACACACAGAGAGAACTGAGGAGACACATACTAAGGCCTGATAAGTCATGAGGAACGACAGAGCACCTTCAGCACCGGACACACTCCCTCCCCTCATGCGTGACCTCTGACCTCGATGACAACACACTGTCATCGCCGTCACTCCTGCCCTAGGTAAACACTGTGTCCTAGCAGACGGATGGATTGTCTGTGTGTATCTCTGTGTGTGTATTTGTTTGCCCTGTTTAACCCATGTGTTCCTATGTGTGTTTGCACTGTGCATACGCGTGTTTGTATTTGTCTCTTTCAGCCTTCACTTTATCGAATTCTTTTGTGCGTGTGTGCATGTTTGTGTGGGTGCTTGTGTGCACACGCGTGTGTGTGCGTGTAAGTGACTGAGTGTGTGGAGTCATATGCTTCATGTTTAATCTACCAGGCCTTTAAATAACTCCTCATGACCAATGTTCAATTTCAGCCAAGTTCTCTTCCATCTTTCTGCTGAATGCACAGAAACAGGGGTCTTATGGGCGCACCACTGTTGCCAAAGGGAAATATCTGCCCAAGATGACGCAGACACTGCCCTGCTACTGAACCACTATACTGCATTTAAACATGCTGCTCTCATCAAGATAACATAAACGGCATTAAAAAGGCAAGTGTCTTAGTACACCCTCCACCTACAACACACCTCCAAACCTCAGAGCACCCGACCAGTTAACCGCTAACCCTACTGTACCAATAGCGCACGCCATAACACTGCTTCCTCGTAATCTCACCTCACTATTAAAGACATAGGAGGCTGTTTTAACTTAAACACAAGCATATAAACATTCTGGCTAACTTATAAACACAAACACCCACACACACCCACGCACACACCCACGCACACACACACCCACACACACACACACACACACACACACAAGCTCATGCAAAACACACAACATTCACACTTACACACACACAAACACTATCACACAGTCACGTACGCAAACAAACACACACACAACTCTTGCAACCTCCTGTTAGCAGTTTTCCACAAAAATACACAAATGTTTATGGGTTTTTCCACATATTAAACAAATAAAGGGGAGGGGTGTGGGATGGGGTGGGGTGGGGGGTTAAGCAAGGCTCTTGGACAGTGTATAAGTCAAGGCCAGCAGCCAGGCGAGCTCTCCTCTTGGTCTTGACTTTCCTCTCCCGGGAGAGTCGTGCCACAGCCAGCTGGAAGCCATTGACATTGGGCTTGGTGATTACTATAAGAGAGGAGACGGGATTCTGAGGCCTTCCCAACCCTGATACCATTACTCTCTGCACCACGGCGAGACCAGAGCACATGAGCTGGAGAACAGCGTATGTGTGACACACATAACGCTGAGAGAGAGAGAGGGTGTTGTTTAGAAATCATGACTCATCAAATCCATTTCCCAGCGGAGGTTAGAAGAAAAACACAGAAAACATCAGAAAAAAAAGATGGGAGCCATTGGTCTTTCATGAAAGTCTACTGTTTACATTAAACGGTCTGGCTTCATGAGCTCCAAACATGAGAAATGTGTACAAAGTTGTTAAAAGAAATTACCAATTCCAAACATGAGAAATCGGTATAGTTTAAAAAAACATCTCTGGCTCTAGAGTGGGCCAATGGTACTGCTTATATTCCATTTAGTTTGTCCTATCCTGTCTTGGAGACAAACCGTTTATCTCTGGTTTGAGTTCTGCTGGTGTTCTTTGGAATGTCTCACCTAGTTTCCACTGCTAGCACTGCAAATGGAAAGACAAATCAAGTCCATCCATCCATCCATCTTCATCCGCTTATCCAGAGTCGGGTCGCTGGGGCAGCAGCTCCAGCAGGGGACCCCAAACCTCCCTTTCCCGAGCCACATTGGAAAGCTTTGACTGGGGGATCCCGAGGCGTTCCCAGGCCAGTGTGGAGATATAATCT
>JAODOY010038888.1:0-20630 GCA_025399855.1 Forbesichthys papilliferus
TATATGCAGTTTTTAAAAGACTAACATTAAACCAAACACATTCTGTGACATGGGAAGCCACACAAACAAATACAGCTGCTTCCAATGAATATCAGATGATTATTCAAACACAACACAGATGAACCATCTCTTATCTCTCTGGGTAATTAACGTTTCTCTGGATGAAGTGGGCCATTAGAGGAGCAGTCCAGAGATCACGGTGTGACAAGTAGCAGTTGCAAAACGTGAAGTACGTGCATTTAGAGCTGATCTGACGGACCGTGAGGTAGTCTGAGATAGTTTTTGTCTGTCTGTTTTACCTGGAGTAATATGCTGAGGTCATGGCTGTGGGAGCCGACAGCATCATTCACTGCTGTGTCTTGTTTCCCTCCCCTCCACCCATTAGACCTTGCTTCTCCTGTTACCTACTGTCACCCCCGTTTTCCAGCACCATGCGCACCCTCGTATGCAGGGCTTCACCTTTTTCTGAACATGTTCACACACAGGCAATCATTTAGAAAATAATCTATGGTACTGCTTCAGGAAGCTGTTGTGTCTACGGAAATCCAGTTGTGACTTTTAATGAATATTTCATAGTGATGTTATAATATTCAACAATGTCTGTTCAGTAAAACCCCTAGATTTGAATTATCATAGTGAACTGTGAACCAAACCGAGTTTAACCTTTGTAATAATATAACTCACCCCTGCCCCTTAACACAACACTTCTGACTGACAGGGCTGGGATTGATATATAACCCCCCGCACAAACACGCACATGCACACACGTTCAGACACGCACACACAAGTGCACACACGAAAACACATCGGCACACACACATTGTAATCCATCTGTTTGCTATGCTGTGGTTTTCATTAGTGTGGGTAATACGCCACAGAGAAAGCAGTGTGTCACAGGGGCTGGTTGTGGTGATGTGGCTGCTTGGATGAGGGCCGGCCCGATGGACCAGTGACACGTCCTCATGGACAGCTGTAACATTCGTGAAAAATTCCATTAACTCCAGCGGGCCTGCATATTTTTACGCCTCAAACCACATTAACTATTTTAATTAGATGTTAGCTATTCAAAAAATAGCACTTTGCAAAGTGTCACTGATTTAATAGAGAATAGGTGATTAGAGCATAAGCTATTTCTTTACTATTTATATCTCTTCACTAATATCTAGTTCATTTCTTAATTGAATCTAAAATATTTGGAACTAAATATTCCGACACATTAGTGATTCTGCAGAAATCATTGGTAATATTTACCATATTGTCCATGTTGACTGTTAATGTGTCAGAGCCCTCTTTCTGTGCACTGTAAATGTGCTAACATGGTGCGGTTTCCAGGCCCTGCTCAGGTCCAACTCCAAGCTACTTGATTGATATTGGCTAGCAGCAAGCTGTTGTAACCCTCAACGGCTGTCTGAAGACTTTTGCCCTGCTTCCTTTTCACAGCTGTTTCCTGACCCCAAACTGCTGAAACAGTGGTGCAGCAGGGCCATGAGACCTCCTGCTAACACACACACACTCAATATACATTGTACCCCTCTTTAATAATTGTGATACTGGTCACAATGCAGCACTTCCTGTTGGAGTCAGGTCGTTTCCTGTTTTCTCTGCCTGGGTAGGGCTTTGCTTTACTGTGAATGTAGAACAGTGGGGATGAAGAGCAGGGAAGGACTCCACTTCCTGCCTATCATCACTTTCTCCACACACACACACACACGCACGCACGCACACACACACACGCATACACAGAGCAAGTAATGCCCAGTAGTATCCCATCTCTTTTCTACGCAAATGCAAACCAATGTATTCAGTGACATCTTTTATCATTATACTGCATCTGTTCAGCAGGATTGACATGCCTTAAAGTCCACATATATTGTATCTCTCTTATTGCATGTTTCCCTATTATCACATCTGGGCAGAGTGAAGCCTTGTGAAGCAGTACTCGTATACCTCTAAATCAGAAATGGCAGCTCTCCTACAGGTCTAGTGATATGGGCTTGTAAGGGTACAAGCTAGACTGAGAATAGGCTATGCAAATAAACTATAAAATAGTAATGCCCCAACTAATGCTCCACAGCTTTGTAACAACGCATGTGTGTTGCCGCTGCTGCAGAAAAGCCAGAACATGTGGTTCATTCAAGAACTGTTGGATAAACGAAGAATTTAGATTATGAAGAATTCCGAATCAAAGGAAATTGTCCACGGCCTCACGGGAGCATAACAACATTATATGTTGTGTATCATACGCAAACACACACAAATCAAAACAATTCTATATGAGGGCTGTTTATCACTTGGAGTCGGGCTAAACCAACTGTTTAGAGACAAGCCCCTAAACACAGAGTGGGGTGGAGAGTGGGGGGTTTAGAAACACTGGAGTACACTTCAAAGTGCTTGTTACCAGATTACCGCTTACGTAATAATGCATAAAAACACATACAACACAAAGGGTGCTGAGCACAATCACTTAGTAGTAGGGAGGGTCAAGAAATTAGGCAAATTGTTTTTGACAATTAGGCTGATGCCAGATATTGCCCGCTTTGCCCTACACAATCGTTAGTCCCCATCAGCCAGCTCTGTTTATCAGTAACTCTGCAGCGATTAGGCCCAGGGTGTGGTCAGACATAGATCAGCCAGTCCTAAACACACAAGCCGTGTTTGGCAAGTTTGCACGAGGTCCCACTGAGAGTGAAACATGAAGAAACTAAGATAGCCTGGAAGCAAACAAGGATGCATGGAAGGAAGAAAGGAAGATTGAAAGGTAGGAAGGCAGGGAGGAAGGAAGGAAGGAAGGTTGGAAGGAAGGAAGGAAGGAAGGAAGATTGGAAGGAAGGAAGGAAGGAGGGAGGGAGGGTGGAATGAGGAATGGATAAGTAGGGAAGAAAATGTGACCAATAAAAGAAGATTAAATACTATAGGTTAAAATAAAATAAAACAAAAAATAATAAATTATATATTATATATATATATTGTTTAAATAAAAATGAGTCCAGATTAATGGTTTTGGGGATGCTTATTAGAAGAGACCAAGGTACTGTAGCCACAATAATACAATACAAAGATTAGCCATTCTACTATACTTCAACAGATATCCCATATGGTGTGCATCCCGCTTGATGATGATGACACATTATTTAGTCAGTATTTGATTGATGATCTTGAGCACAATGATTCATCCAACAAAGTTGGAAGGTTTGGCCAAAGTCATGAATATTTGGAAACAGAAAGAGCATATGTGCACATTTAAAGATAAACTCAGTGAGTTGACCAGTCAATGTTGTCACACTGAACCCTGGAAATTAGATATTTGTCCCTTTATTGCTATTTGATATATCAGTGTCCGTATACTCTTTAATGACTCTTTGATCCAATTTGACTTACAAAAGACATCTTGCTCAAGGATTCCTGCAAGTTGGCCAACTCTCAAGCCCACATCTGTCCAGCTAAAAGTCTATCACCCAGACCACTAGACTATCATGCCCACCTGAGTAACAAAAGAAATTGCTTGGCAAACAGACAGAGAGTTTAAGAAAGAAACAGAGAGTGCATTCATATGCATGTACATAACATTTATTACAGAACTCAATCTGTGTATTTGAATATCCTACATCCACAACTCATTATACAGTCCTCAATATACAGTAGCAGCACTCCCCAAATGTCCAAATGAAACAAAAAGCGGTAACCAAAGAAAAATGAAAGGGTCTTGACTGACACCTGATGGAAATGTATGTAACTGCACCCTCACCTGTCAAACCGTGCAAAATGATAGAACATTGAGTATTGTAGAACATGTTATACAATGAGTAGAACATTATATTTTACCAAGGAGATAGGCTTTGTGCTTGCTAGTAAAAAATGACCATACATTTGCTATCCCAAAAAGTGGTAAGCTAACCCATAAAATATAACTGCTTAAATATGCGTATAAAATACTATCCTGCTCTGAAAGCTCTGTTACACACATCTAGATCACCCACTTATATGTTTATATTCACAAATGACAAAGCTATACAGTATATATATAGTCTAATTAATACAGATTTCAAACCAAGTATGTAGTACTCTCTAGACGCTGCATGCAAAATATGTTAAGGTTTTCAAATTAGGAACATATCACGCAATGTAATCAGTTGGGTGAGTTTATTTATCATTAGAAAGAGATGGCATACATTTCACTGGAGTATGAAACTTAGTTTTTGTTTAAGATGCGTGACAGTGAGGTCACTTCACATATTAGTGATATAAGTTACAAACAAAATATATCATGGGAACACAACCAAAATTAATTTATTTTAAGAACATGGCAGGGAGCCAGTTGAGTTGGTTCATTTTCAGAATATTGAGAAATCTAATAAAAAATCATACGCTGTGCCACACTTAAGCCTCGAACATATAGACAGCTCCCATTTTTCATCCTTGAGACTAAACCCAGGGGCTCAAGCGGGTGCAGGCTGCTCTTGATTGAAGTTTTGCCAAGTTTCTTTGAATGTTTCTTGTCCCTAAACTCCAGAGAGGAAAAATCAACATCCATATAGGCCTTCCTATGGCTTTGAAAAGCTATTATCTTTCTCTCATATGTCTCTCTCTCTCTCTCTCTCTCTCTCTCTCTCTCTCTCTCTCTCTCTCTCTCTCTCTCTCTCTCTCTCTCTCTCTCTCACACACACACATACACACACACACATACACATTGTGGTAAAGCTTCAGTCTGCTTTCTTTTATTTACATCATCGTGCCGACACAGTGGCAAAAGAGCAATTTCAAACTACAGCATGGATTTATATTAAATGTACATAATCATCACATCAACTCTCTTTGATAATAGGCCACTGTTGACCCTGGTGTTGTGCTGTAAATGCACACACAACATGTTAAATACATCAGAATCATGTTCTTCTTCCATCAAACATGTACACATCCCGTCCTGTGGAGGCCTTACCCTGCCCAGCCCTGCCTGACTCCCCCATCCTGTCTGCAGCCTGCCAGGCCTAGATAAGGTGTCTTGGCAGGGAGCGGGAGCACTGGCCTTCGCCTTTGTTGGGTGGGAATCCAGGAAGCTGTGTTCTCGCCGCGCTGCTGGAACAACAGGACAGGGAGGGGAAGCAATCGGAATACATATGAAACAGAAGAAGGAGAGCGGAGCTATAGCCAGTAAAACATGCAAGATAGCTTACCTTTGGATGCCAGGCAGTCAATTGAATGTTTCACAGGCCATGTTTACAATGCTACACAGGAAATAAAAATCCTATTAAACTTTACACTAGGACACTATCTACTTGATTTGACGGTGGTGTGTGTGTGTGTGTGTGCGCGTGTGTGTGTGTGTGTGTGTGTGCGTGTGTGTGTGTGTGTGAGAGAGATATATCAGATACAGTGCAAAGCAGGTGCTAAGCTTGAATGTGTGTAGCTACACACACTGCCATCACCAGTTCCGGTATCTGTCTGATTTACAGTCATATATCCGGCAGGAGCACGCATGCACACACACACATGCACGTGCCACAGAGAGAAACATTCAAATGCACTGAACCACAGCATGTACACCGTTTGTTCTGCATACATGTAGCAGTTAATGGTTGGAGTATGATTACAGTAATCTGATGTAATACATAAAAGAACATGCCATATTTTAAATTCAAGCATATTTCCATAGTTTCCACAATGTGGCTTTAACGTAGATGCAAAAATATCATCAGTTATAGGCCTATTTGCATTCATGAGAAGAGCAAAGCATGTCACTAAAGGCTTTTCTAGATGGAAAAAAAGTTGTCCCTCTTCTCCAAACTGGCTTTGACAAGAGTTGATTCAAAAACTGGCTCCACTGGTTCACAGGTTCGTCCAATCACCTGCCAAGTATTTTTTGAAGATGTCTGTCCTTTTCAAACAGTTTCAATGGACGGCTCCCCATGGTATTGTACATACAGTAGAACTTTATATTGTATATTTTCTGACTTTGCATGCTTCAATCATTCTGGAGAGCTTCAAAACCTTGTGACTTGAGTCCAAGTAACAACAGACCTTATCAATCACTGTTATACTGATAGCCATGGGCGATTGGGCGTGATTTAGATGTGAAAACAGCGAATGCTACTTGAAAACAAAAATGACGGAAAGATGGTTCAACAAAACAACTGTATTTTATGAAAGTTCAAACTGTTTCCATGGACTCCTAGTCCTCAGATGAACTTGTGTCTTGTGTAACATGACTAGCATCAAGTTAATGTGCTTATGCTCCAGAGTGAAACAAATGGCAAGCGTAATCTGACAATAATATTATCAGGCGCAGAAACCTTACACTCACTATCAACTGGCTCTTTCCCACAAGCAAAGCCCTCTTAAATCCCCCAGATATCTAGACAAGGCCTCACCCCCATGGGTCAGATTAGACCTCTCTCTCTTGGTCCACCCTTATGACTGTCCAACCCTGACACCGCACCAACTGAGGTAATGTCTGTATGCCTAATCTTCTCTCTTCAGGGAGCTGATATCATTCTCCTCCTGTCTGATTTTCACATACTGTTTGACCCAGATTTGCACCCAATACCACATAAAAAAATTGTGTCCATGGTTTCAGAGCTACATAAACAGCTGGTTAGCTGTGGAGGGCATGGGAGGAAGCCACAAATTTAGGGTTAGAACACGGGGGACCGCAAAAAATAAACATTATAATTCAAAGCATCGTCCTTGTGGTTGGTTGACAATGGATGGGTCAAAGCAATACATGCACTTGGCTGCTGGTTTACTTTTTTGCTTAATACATAGACTCAATAGGTTCTCACGAATAATTCATGGTTAGGGATTTGAATTGAAAAATGTTGTTTTTAAGCTTTACAAAAAGACATGTCCCATTAGAGTTGGAAGAAAACCTCATACAGTAGCTATTAGAACATCTTGTTGAATAGGTCTGCTGCAACAGTTAACGTATACAACAATACAAAAAACCAAATGAAATACAGTAAGAGGCTATGGGTGGTCAGTAAATCATACTCCCTGAGCTGAAACTGGATTCACCACACCTGTCAAAACTCATCAAGGATCCATATATTTATCTGAGCTGCCTGCATTTCTGTCCTAAATCCCATTCTTTTAGGAGAGGAAAAGTAGATAAAGGAAAGCTAAATACACAAGTATAATCCCTGACGTCTTTCCAAAGAGGAAATTATTATTTTTTAAGTTATTAGAGTGCTTCCTGAAGTGAAGGAAATGCACAAAAGTTTTGCATGCATGTGTCCATGAGCAAAGACAAACATAGGCAGATGTGGCCTGGCAGTTTGACAAATATATGAACCTACACAACCCCTCACTCCTGTTTGGCTAGTAGTTCAGCCAATATGTGATAAAATATAAAGTATATCTCACAGCTGAAAGGAAAAAAAAATCTGGAAAACTCCAAAAGGTCTTTTTGGCCTGATACACAAAGGGAGGAAATTGCATTGATTTAAATTTGGCTTCTTTTGGCATCAGTCCCTGCTTTTCTTTTTCTTTCCCTAAGTGAGACAGTTTGGTCTGGGGCTGTTGGTTAAGATACTGCCCTTGAAGATATTTGTTTTCCTTGCCTTTGAAAATACTTCCACTGTGATCGAATAACTGGATGATTGGAAGTGACAGCGTCACCCTGCATGAGAAATGTAATAATACAGATTGACTTATGTAGGAATGAATGTGGACAAGCCAAAAACAAACATCAACTGCCTGTTCCATTCATAAAATTATCAATTGTGTCTATATCCAGTCCACAAACAAGAATGTAATCATTTATGAATAAAAGTTAAAAGTTTTAATTCAGCCAGGTGATTGTATATTTTATCAACCTTTGTTATATCAACACATAAAAAAAACAGAGTATATGTAGAAGAGAATATGTGATGGCTTAGTAGCTATGATGATGCAGGTTCAGATCTTGACACACAATATTTAGATTTGGATCATTCATGCCAAACCCACACTGGGGAAAGCTGCAAGAATACATTGTCCTGCGGCAGAATTACTTTCGAATTAGGATGATATAGGAGATGGTTAGTGTTTCACAGTTCTTCAGCTTTGCTACATCCTCCTAGTTAATTGCCTCATTTTCTAGTGGTATAAATCCCACAGTTCACAGCATTCACTTGCTGTGAGCCGACCTCAACATGCTACTGTAGGCTAACAAACAGTCGCATGTGGCATTGCTTTGTGTCTGTGCCACTGGTGTGGAAACACCGGTACTGTATAAAAGAGTGACAACTTTTGAATCTACTGTGTAATTTTTGTTATTTTCATGGGTTAGCTCCAGGTTTGCAACTAACTGAAACACATTTACACAATTGCACAATTACACAAACAACTGTATATATAGGACTATATCTCATTTAGTTACAATAATTGGCCCTAGCATAAACTGTAACAATGGAAACAAACAACAACAAATCCTGTCAAAATTGTTAAGTGACAAGTGTGTTACCATGCTGTTACATAAATGTGAAATATTATTTGGTTGGATAACAATCCTCTTAGTGGACTAGTTTTTAGGTTTCCAAAATCTTTACCAAAGAAGCAGCATGGCTAATGTACATATCAGCAGGACTCCTATCACATGGCTTAATGTCCAAACACATGCTGTGTAGACCAACATCTTACTAGCACACTTACAAAGACATCTGCTGACAACTCTGCATGCCTCAGATTCAAAGGCCATGAGCTATAGGTCGAGAGGTTGTGTTTGAGACCTTGTGTCATTCTTTCATGGCCTCAGACACATTCCCTATGAACTTGATTTGGTTTTATCATCATCAGTAGCCTGGTGTAAGTAGACCCACAATTCACTTCGGTAACTGTCCAGTTAACAGTTTATAGGTATGTGGTTAGTGTTAAACTACTGGACAACATTTAACCAATCTGTGTTGCTACAACTGTTTTGGTCACCTCATCCAGCTCTACCACCATTTTTCAAAACACTCTTGACATCAACGTCACAAACCACTGTGATTGGTCCACTGGTGGCTGTGAAAACACTAATGCGAACAGGGTTTCCAGACTATGATCTCAGCGAAACAAATTGAATTTTGAGCAATAGTCTGGCGGAGCCAAGACTCTAAGTCTTCATTGGTTGATGTGCAATTAAAATAGTCCTTATTCTCATCTTCTTATACAGTAGTTGACCACTACTTAGATACATACTGATTTTCATTGTGGAAAATTACTGCGTTCTACTGTTCCTAGCTGGCATTTTGAACCACATGAAAGCAATTAGAGCTGACTTCATATTTTACAATTTGGTTTCATTTCAAGCCAGCACTTTCCAGCTTAACATGTCTAATAATGTACATCTCTTCCAGCCATTTTCTTTCTTCTACCCTCCGTGCATGTTACAGTAACGCTCTGCTTTACTAACTCATTGTCATATTTTGATTGGTTCTCATCATCGCCTGTTTCCCTTCTCTTGGTTTCTTGATCATCTGTGCTGCAGACACCTCCCGTTGCCCCCTATACTTAGCTCATTCTCCCTCTGCTTCGGCCTGCTCTGTTCCACTTCTGCATCCCAGCAGTCTGAGCTTCCTTACCTCGGGTTATAATAGTTAGACTGTGAAATCATCGGGGCCCCGCCCTCCCTTCATCCCTCTGTGCTCCTTTACATCTGCAGCCCCCCCCCCTCTCTCTCTCTCTCTCTCTCTCTCTCTCTCTCTCTCTCTCTCTCTCTCAATTCAATTAAACTCAAGTTAGCTTTATTAGCATGACAGTTATTACAACAGTATTGCCAAAGCTAGAGGCTAGGTAGCCCTCAATAACAATATACAAACAATAACACAAATAGTCCCACAGTAATAACACCCGTGGTGATGACAATAATATCAATAACAGTCTAAATCATTTAAAGGACACAATAATAATTCAACAATTTAAAGGCATAGCAATAATACTAGTAATAGTAATATGGGTAATAACAAAAACAATATTAATATAATAATAATAAAAAAAAATACTCTCTCTCTCTCTCTCTCTCTCTCTCTCTCTCTCTCTCTCTCTCTCTCTCTATCCCACTATTCCTAGCAACCTAAGGCACAAGTTTTATTTATGGTTTTGCAGTATGGGGGGGGGGGGCTGAGGCTCTAGCCTGGCCTCTCTCAGCCGGTCAGCAATTCAGGTAATGATGGGGGTTGGGGTTCGGGGTATCTAGCAGCACAGGCAAGCCAATCTCCTCTGTACGTAGCACCACACTGAAGTGATTAGGCCACAGGAAGCTGAACCTGACATTGCTGACACTAGGCCCCCTCAGCCACATCCTGCCCCTGCATGCACCCACAAACAAACCACCTTATACTGACACACCATTCTCCGGGGCAACCGGTGTCTGATTTACATCTTCTGATAAAAGGGGTGTGGGTTGTATTATGGAGAATGCAAGAGCAGAGGACACATCCTAGAAAGAAATAAAAAACATGAAATAACGGCTGCTGTTGCTGTTTCATCCGTGCTCCCTGGTGTGGTGTGTGCGGCACATGGTGAGCAGGAAAGAACAACTTGCTCAGTGAATTTCAGCCTTATTAACCTGAAGTGGGTCCAATCGCCCTCTCTGCTTTTGGCACTTTGATTTGGCTATATGTACAGTATGTATAATAGTACAATCAGTCTAAATTGGTTATCTTGGAAAAATGAAACCCTGGCTACAGTATATAGATCGATAGATAGATAGATAGATAGATAGATAGATAGATAGATAGATAGATAGATAGACAGTGCCTACCATAATGTCAAAGAGAAGTGACAATGCTGGGGTTCAGTACTTTCTGGTTAGTAAGGTGGGATATCTACAGTAGCTTTGAGATATTGACAGAACACTACTGCCACCTTGTGTTTTGGTTGAAATAAAGAGCATGCTCTTTACTGTGTGTGTGTGTGTGTGTGTGTGTGTGCGTGAGTGCGTGTATGTGTGTGTGTGTGTGTGTGGTGTATTACAGAGCTGATTATGCATGAGCTTCCCGTTTCACCCTTAATCAGTGGTGAGAGAATAGGAGATAATCAGAGTTTGGTAAAACCTTAACTTTTATTTGAGGTCATTCTATTGCTGAGACAAACATTAATTAATAAACCAAGTCACGCATTCACCTATTTAATCAAATAAGAAATATATTACTTATATCACACTAATATCACAATACATAATAACTAAATCAATTCCAACTACACATTTTGTATTATTTTTGTACTCTTCAACCTCTGTATTTTTAATCATCCCAAGTTGCAGACAACATAAGCATATTTTAGCATCTTAAGTCTATGCAGCATTTGTATTGTCTTAAAAAATGATATTTAAACATTTTCCCTCATATATCAATATAACATAACCAGTGCACATTAGAGCACAGAAATCCTTGTACGACAGGGTTCATGTGTGATCTATGAAACATTTGTATCTATAACTGTGCCGACTAAAAACAATCCTAAATTATCATGCCCCTATTGCAGTTTACAGCATCGCACTGGATTATGGTCCTCATTTTTTTTTTTTCTAATCTATTTTGTGTCTTACAGTATATTTAAATTATTTCACAGTTGTGGATATATGTATTTCTTAATTGTACTGATGCTTCAGATCAATCTGTTATGCATTAGGTGTGTTGTTATAAGCCTTTGGCTAGACAAACTGGTATGGACCCAGCCCCACAGAGCCAGGCAACAGGGAGTTGTGAGAAAGCGTGTGCCTCCTCCACCCCAGTATACTGACCTACAGAACCATGACCCCAGAATCTGACAGCAGAGCTCCTGGAACAACACACCCAAATGCGTCAGTCAATTCCGGAGACAGACCACTCACCAATAGCCATCAACAAATAAAGCCAGAAACGTGCAACACATACAGTACTTGCCAGATATACAGGAACTTTAGAGAATGGAAATATAAACAGAGCAAATGTCAAGCCTTTTTTCAAGTAAAATACATTTTATTCACAAATATGTACAAATATGTTAGTGAGCACTTCATATTTGCCCAGAAAATCCATCCTCTTGACGGAAGTGGCTTAGCATGATGCTGGTTAAAAAGTATTGCACAGATATGTCCTGAACATAATTAAAGGCCACTCTCAAATGTGTAGTTTATCACAAAACATAATGCCTTTCATTTATAAAACATGCGTACGGCAGAAATATGTGTGTACAATCTTTTCCACCCAGTCGGCATTTTTCAATCTGGACCGACTTGGACGTGAGTCATGGCGACGATCAAATCTTACGTCAGGTCTCAACTCATGTACGCATGTTTTCGAGTCATCTTACTTGAGATGCAGCATAGTGGAGGTGGCAGATAATTATCTGTGAGTTGTTTTTAGACAATATTCTGCTTCTGACAGGCATTTAAGAGTAGATATTTGTTTAAATATATGACGGCAAAATATTATATTTCGTAAAACCAGTGTAGTCCGCGGGAGTAATTTTATAGCCTGCATGCCAGAGAAAGCAACACCATTTTGGCCTGTTCTGAATAGCGCAGGTTAATAACAGGGTTATTATTTTATGAAGATTGATCTGACGATGACAATCTAGATTGCCACGACAGCCGTGCCTGCTCAGCACAGTCCCAAAGGGGGTCCGCTTTTCAGGTTCTCATTTTTTAAAGGCAAAACACCACTTATCTCTGATTTAGGCAGAAGAAACATAATTAAAATTATCTAAACATCTAAACATCATATTTATTAGAAGAATTGTCTTTGAGTTGTTTTCAGACCAGGCAGGCATTATGCATGTCAATGCATTCATATATTCATTAAATAGCCTATTAACCCGTATCGGGTTGTTAAATATAGGGTATATAGATTATGCCAAAATATGATATTTTGTAAAGCAAATATATATTGGCGGAGGGAAATGTAGCATAGAGATTAACAGGCTGTTTATTTGAGCATGGTGACAGAATATAGCCTGTGCCCAAAGAGCCCTCTAGATGTAGTGGTTCACTACATTCATGGTAATTTTTCATTTTTTTAATGAACACCATAACATCTGATTGATCTGAAACGTCATGTGAGCACTAATGTAAGTTGAATTATGCGCTCGGATCTGCACTGGTTTCAACGTAGATTGATACATGAAGGTCAATGTCACAGATGTCATACGTTTTGAGGAAGTGTACACTGGCATGCTGACTGCAGGATTGTCCACCAGAATGTACTTTTTTAAGATACAACTCCTTCATATAGCATGTGCTGGCCATGGGTCTCTGGCATAGGTTCATCTGGTTGCATCAGAACATCAAATGACACCCAGTTATCCTGCACAATAGCATGCACACCCTCACAGGCCATAATTATGTTGCTATTTCAGCAGAGTGTTCCCTACTGAATATAAACATACAGTGGGTCATTATCAGAATTCTGCATAGCTTGATGACAACCTACTTATTTGAATCAGGTGTGTGGGAGCAGGACAACATGTAAGCATGTAGGGCAGTAGGTCAACCCAAGGACAAACGTTGAATACACGTGCATCTCAGTAAATTAGAATATTGTGGAACAGTTATAGGTTGTTAAAAAAATAAAATAATAATAATAATATATACATATATTTACCGTATATATATATATGTAAATATGCGTGGACAGATAATGCACACAGAGAATACGCACTCACAGAGAATGGTAAGATAGTGAAATGCGAGGAGATATTGTTGAATTTGACAAAAAAGTTTATTAGCTTAGCATGTAGTATGCAATAGCTGACTTTATCTTTAAATTGTCTCTCCAGTTCAATAGGCTTTACAATCAGCCATTGACACCCTCCACAAGGAGGGAAAGCCTCAAAAGATAATTGCTAAGCCAGCTGGCTGCTAGTGCTGTGAGTGCCAGGAGTGCTGTTTCCAAGCATGTTCATAGAAAGTTGAGAGTAAGGAAAAAGTGTGGTATGAAAAGATGCACAAGCAACAGGGATACCGGGAGCCTTGAGAGGATTGTCATGCAAAAGCCATTAAAACATTTGAGGGAGCTTCACAAGGAGGGAACTAAGGCAAGAGCCACCAGGCACAGACATATCAAGGAAAACAGCCACTCCTGAACCAGAGGCAACGTCAGGAGTGTCTTACCTGGGCTAAGAAGGAAAACAACTGGTCTGTCACTCAGTGTCAGGTGGCATCCTTACTAGATGCCCGTACCACCTCAAATAGCTCCTTTCGACGCAAAGAACGACTCAAAGAACGATGCAAAGAACGATGCAAAGGACGACGCAAAGGACGACGCAGCGACTCTACTCTGAGTTCCTCACTGATGGCGGCTTCTCACCCTATCTCCAAGGGAGAAGCCAGCACCCCTCCTAAGAAAACCAATTTTGGCCGCTTGTAGCCGTGATCTTATTCTTTCGGTCATAACCCACCCTTCATGACCATAGGTGAGGGTAGGAACTAAAATTGCCTGGTAGATCGAGGCTTTAACGTCCGTCTCAGCTCTCTCTTCTCATCACAACGGTGCGGTAGTGATTGCAATAGCACTCCTGCTGCTCCGATTCTCCTGCCAATCTCTCGCTCCAATGTCCCCTCACTCGCGAACAAGACCCTGAGGTACTTAAACTCCTTAACTTGGGGTAAGGACTCATTCCCCACCTGGAGTAGGCACTCCATCGGTTTCCTGCTGAGAACCATGGCCTCAGATTTAGCGGTGCTAATCTTCATCCCAGCCGCTTCACATTCGACTGTGAATCGATCCAGTGAGTGCTGGAGGTCACGGACCGATGATGCCATAAGGACCACATCATCGGCAAAAAGTAGCGTTGAGATCATCAGGTCACCGAACCGCAAACCCTCCCCACCACGACTACACCTCGATATCCTGTCCATGAAAACAGGATTAGTGATAAAGCGCAGCCCTGACAGAGACCAACCCTCACCTGAAACGAGTCTGACTACCTGCCGAGAATCCATACACAGCTCTCACTTTGGACATACAGGGATTGGATTGCCCTAAACAGGTCAACATGTCTGTATTAAAATACATTTGTTCACTGGTTCACTTATGCCATATTCTAATTGTCTGAAATACTGAATTTGGGTTTTCCATGAGCTGTAAAGCGTAGTCATCAAGATTAAAACACATACAGGCTTGAACTTGTTCACTTTGTATGTAATTAATCCACAATATGAGTTTCACTGTTGGTGAAATAGTGAAATTACTGAACTTTTCTACAATATTCAAATATATAGAGATGCACCTGTACCTGTAGCTGGGTTTACATGCACACGTTTTACATTCCAATTGAAGTTATTTCAATTGAAGATTTTGGGTTAGCTGTTTACATAGGATGTGTGTCAAATAGTCTGGTGGACTTTCAGGTAGTTGGGGCAGAATAACAGGCTCCATGCAGACCCAGCTACTGATTCAAACCAGTATACTCACTGAGGTGACCATGTAACCATGTCCATGTACGCTGCCCTGGACACTAGGCTACCACATTCAGGGTAGTATGGCATCACATCAATGTTTTTGGAGTGATAGTTTTTACAAGTGAATGAATGCATAATCATTCATGGATGTGACTTCAGACGCATATGCGTACAATCAATCGCACCAATCACATTAGGAAATTAAGCAAGCACGTATAATTCTTAATTGGACCATTTATATATTGATAAGAAATGGACTCGATAGCCACTGGCATCATTCTGCTAACTGTTTGATGTGACATACCATACCTATCCCCAATCTCCCACTGACAAGGGCCCCTCTTTTGACTCTTGGTTCATTGTACTTATGCACAGGTGAACCCATGCTCCACTGCAAAAGGATCTTACATAGTATTAAGACAGGGAGCATTTTCAAACCACCGATAGCTGTCATAACTGCCCGCAAAGAATTCAAGAACAAATACATTTACAGTAAAAATCAATTATATACATATTTGTTTTATTGCAAATATGCAAAAACTATTTAAGAGGATGCACACATTACATGAATGTAGCCTATTATGACATAAGGCATAACCATATCATGTAAGGACTTTATGCACTAGTATATAGCACAGTTGAACATTTCAGTTTGTCTACACTTGAGTAGTTTGAGGAAGGTCTCCATCTTATGGGCATCTTTTTTGAAGCAAGTGAGAAGAGTATAGTCTCGCAGAACGGATTCCAACATCTCTGGCTGCACATCATATTGTACAAGGCCATGCTCATTGGTTGTAGTCAGCATATCTTCATCCAACATCTAGGAAGGCAGATTGAGAGGTTTACTGTCACAACAAAGAACGCAACAGAATTGAATCACCAACATAGTTTACCACATCTCTGTGTGTGTGATACTGTAGTGTAAGTTTGTCTTGTGCGTTCCAAACCTGAAATGCAATGCGTGTGTGTGTGTTTGCATCAGGGTTTGAGTCCTGTGTTGATACATTTACAGTTTGTGATCTAGTACCAATGCTAATACCTTGCTGATCAGAACCACAACTCCTTGCTCCAGACTGGTGAGCTTTTCTGACACCCACTTGGTCTTGTTGATGAGCATTTCTGGAGCAACATCATAGCGATTGAGTGCTGTTTGCAGGTAAACCAATGGCTCGATCCAAGACTGAACCAACATTAACACTGAGTGGAGCAACCATTTGTCCTGCAAAATAAGGTATGCAAATCATTACATTGTTTAATAGGAATCTTTAGTTACTCTTGCCATGCGCTGAAACCGGCTTATCCAATCAAAAATGTAAAAACTTAAAGACTAATGGAAGCATGGAGACCATATATGAAGTCAGCGTCATGAGAGTCAGGTCGCAGGGGCAGCAGCTCCAGCAAGGGAGCTGATAAAGAGCTATCAAACTCTTTATTATTAGTAGTATTATTAGTATTATTTTACATACATGCAGTTTTTATGTCCCGATGACCATTTAATGTGCAGTTATAGCTCTCTCTCTATTCATATAGATAGGTGACTGAACTTGATAGACTAAAATCACTTCATTGTTAGCCTGGGAGCATTACCAAAATGTCTGGGTAGACTTAGGACTTTGATGTAGCTCTTTGTGACAAATGGCAATAAGGCAATGTAGCCTTACTCTAAGCTATTGCTATGGCAAAACTAATTTTACAGCAATACATTCCAGCTAGTAAAACAAAACATTGTCTTCTCCTCACTTTAGTTTGAAAGACTATTATACAATTATACAGTATGAACTTTGAAAGCAAGAGCTATACTGATCATCATAATGTTATCTTGTAGTCCTGAAATTTTGAAAAAAGAAATTGGCAAGTAATTGCTTTGCCATTATGCTTGACATTTGGTAGTAGGTGTAATTATTGAACTTTCCATTATCCAAATTATAGTTCACATCACCAAGCGATTCTCCTTTGGCCTTTAAATAAGTGGTGATTTCTAGTGTCCAGTCTGTTGCCAAGATGACCTTTAGCCTAGAAATCTAAACATATTCTGAGCACATTACTTGGCACAGAAGTAACTAAAACAACATTTCCTAATGTTATTTGGAAAACGTTTGTAACTCATGTAAAACCAGCCAACATGATGCAGCCGATAAGCCTACATACACAAGTGTGTGTGGTCATTAAAATCCATCTAGGGTAATTCAAAACAGACAGATTTAAGTGTGTCTGTTCACACCTGGCATTACAATGCACCTCCACTTGACCACTGCGATCATATCGCTCTTCTTCGCTCTATATGCAAATAAGGACGTACCCAGGCTGTTTCACTTGTGAAGACCACATGCGTTGTCGGAAGGCAGCAATCAACATCCCGTGCCCCAGTGGCACTTGAAGGATTATACAGTATCAATGCAAGCGCCCCATCCATGCTGAAGGTTCACCATTTGAGTTCACTGCGGACTGGACTGTGCTGTATACACAGGACTGCTACCTCGGCTAACAAGTATTGATACATAAAACTTTGATACTGCACGCATTTCAAAGACCAGCCAACAGGCAAGCAAAACAACCACAGCCAGGTAAACAATAGACACATATAATATAGAACATTAACAAGTTAACAAATCATTTAAAGGAAATTACACAAGTTGGATAGGTTTCCTACACCACAGCTGTGCCTATGCCTACTGTAGTCTGCTGGAAGGCAAACCAAATCTCCCAAACTAAATATAAAAATCAAAACATAAAATGTTGCCCAATATGACACTGTTGACGTGTGTACCAACCAGGTATGTGATAAATACAGTACCGATAATGTAGTAATGTCTAATAACGTAATACTTTTACCATTACTTTTACCGTTATTACATTATTGGTAGTGGGCAAGGACACATTGGTGTTTGCACTGCTAAACGAATGCGGCCGTAAGAGTGCCAGACAATCTGAATGTGGTTGAGCTACTGCACCAGACCTCAACGAGTCATCAATGCATCTTGGGTGCGATCACACCTGTACTGTATGTAGAGCTGATCACCCAAGCCACATGTTCCTGCCAGGGGTGAACATGATACCTGATCACTTCCGTGATCCTCCGTGTTAATAGTGTTGTGCAAGTAGAGACACGTAAATATGCTAATTATGGGATACACATTAAACCTGCACTGTGCATACAGTATACAGTGTAAAAGCAAATAGAAACATGTAATACAGCGTAAATGTGAATAATAAAATGTACAGCAGTCCGCTGTTGTTGCTTACAGATATTTGTTGTATTTCATTTATGGAGCTGGGGACGGAGGCTTTGCTGATGCATTCATAGCCAACCTGGTTCCTCTGGACACGCAAAGGGAATGGCACAAACATCTCCTCCTAAAGCACACACACACACACACACATCAGAAAAACGGACATAAACTCTGCTGACCTTGGCTGACAATCTGTCGGTCCGTGAGCGGTGCCCAGCAGAGGCACGTTTTGTTCTTCCGTCTCCAGGCCTCCTGCAGTGTTTGCTATTTAACAAGCCCCGTGTCGATATATTTCAAAGGCCATTTTGAATTTCCACCTCACAGTGAAGGGGATTCAACATGCAGCTAATGCTAGGCTCTCAGTGCTTCACTATGTCATTACCACACTCGCACATGCAACAGCATGGGCTCTCTTCTTCAGTAGTTCAGATATGGTATATACGTTTTCTGTGAAGCCTGGTTCCAAGGCGTAGATCATACTAGAATCAAGGACAAAACTCAAACGACACTGTGTTTTGGTTCAGCATTATCTGGAAATAAGCTAGAACTTCTTTTAAGAGGCACATACTACCATGCTTACTGATATATGCATATACTGTATATTTAACATACTGCATACAAATATTGATCCAGAAAAGTTATTTTCAAATAATCAAATAATCAAATAATCAAATACCAACTCCTGCGTTGCTGATGCCAGTGTTGTCATTTTTGTGAAGAATATACATAGTGCAGTACAGTATGTAAGTGTGTTGCTTACAAACAAAGAGCAGGACTCCTCTGAGATGCGATAGATGAGCTCGGCATGCTGGATCACTCTGTCCAGAAGTTTCTCTTTCGAGATTGAAGGGCAAAGTGAGATATTTCCCTGCTCTCCAATACAGATCAATGGAAGACTTCTTGAGCGGAGACAGGGCCAGAGCAACAGAGCTCCTAAACAAACCTGCAAAACTGAAGGACAAGCAGGTTAAGTATAACAAAGTGATGGAGGCAGACCAACATCAATACATGTTTTCTTTGATTTATATTCTGAGACTGATTATTTAGTTTACTTTTACAAAGTAGTATAACATTGAATACACTTGTAGCAGTTGTGTTGTTTAATGCGCCCTTTAGTTTTTTCCAAAGAAACAAAGACACAGACACACATAGACGAGCAGTACACAGAAACTGTAACCAGAAAGAATGGCAACCCTTACACATTGTGTGCACAAACACAAACACACATCACAGTAACACAACGCTTGAAATGAAATGACATACTGTCTAGAAGTACAGATACATCAACAGAGACACAGATGGAACTAGACAGGTAAACATGCAAACAACACGACAACAAATACACAAATAGAGGTGCAAAATTAACAACAAAAAAATGAAATGAAGAAATAATAATAATAATAATAATAATAATAATAATAAAAAAGACATATATCTATGAAAAAATAAAATAATAATAATAATAATAATAAAGAATAATAATAAAACACATGTAAAACTAAACTAAAATCTAAACACGTTAACACACCAACAAACCAATGTTATAATCTCTGTAACTAGATTTAAATTGCCATTAACAGATACATCTGACACTAAAAGCTAACCAGATTCTACCTGGTCGCATTCTGTAAGTATCGCACGCCTTCCTAGATACTGCCATTCTCACAGCTACCTTTATACTTGGCCAAACCATGAATAAGAAGAAGTCCTGCACCCACTCTCAACAAAGCCCTTCTTCATATTTATGTGAGTTGACAAAGCAGGTCCATATATTCGTAGTTGATTAATACAATAGATTTTTGTTTTGTTTGTACTTTAATTTCAACATTCATATTTAGGAATGTACAAAATAGTTTGCACTGTACATTATTATTGTAAGAGCCATTCTGCCTATGTTGGGTTGGAGTAGCGCTTGTTTATCATTTGTAAATCCATACATCTTCTCCCGCTTATCCGGAGTCGGGTCGCGGGGGCAGCAGTTTCAGTAAGAGACCCCAAACTTCCCTTTCCCGAGCAACATCAGCAAGCTCTGACTGGGGGATCCCGAGACGTTCCCAGGCCAG
>JAODOY010038898.1:0-20629 GCA_025399855.1 Forbesichthys papilliferus
GACGGCTTCCCTGACCACTGGTGTCCACCACGGTGTTCGAGGGTTACCGCCCCTTGAGGAACCTAAGACCTTGAGACAGCTCTTCACCCAGGCTTCAGAAATGGAAGCTTTGAACATTGCCCACACAGGTTTAATGTCCCAAACCTCCACATGGATACAAGAGAAGCTCTGTCGGAGGTGTGAGTTGAAGATTTCACGGACAGCAGCCTCCTCCAGACATTCCCAGTTCACCCGCACTACCCGTTTGGGCTTACCAGATCTGTCCAGAGTCTTCTCCAACCCTTGACCCAACTCATCACCAGAAGGTGGTTGGTAGCCAGTTCTGCCCCTCTCTTCACCTGAGTGTCCAAAACATGCAGCATCAGATCAGATGATACGATCACAAAATCGATCATCGACCTGGTACCACCTTATGTTCGAACAGGGTGTTTGTTATAGACAGTTCAAGACTAGCACAGAAGTCAAACAACAAACGCCCTTTCGGGTTTAGATCAGGGAGGCCGTTCCTCCCAATTACTCCTCTCCAGGTGTCTCCATCATTGCCCATGTGCGTGTTTAAGTCTTCCAGTAGAACTATGGAGTCCCCTACTCAGGGTCTCCTGGAAGGCCGGTTACTCCGAATTGCTGTTCACTGACAACAGTCAGTGCCTATGCCCCGATGTCAGGAGTAATTGATCTCAGTGTCAGGAGTTTTTCCCCCCACAACCCTCCCATAGGCACAGGGAAGCGACCCTCTCGTCTACCGGGGTGAACTCCAACATAGCACGCTCAGCCGGGGACTTGTGGGGACTTGTGAGTCGTACCTGTACTCAGAGCCATGGCTCTGCCTGTAGTCTACTTACAATGAATATAAACATATAATCCATAAAATCATAATTGCATCATTTGCATGTCATAGGTTACTGTAGCCTATGTTTTACAAAATAGTGTAAACTGCCAGCATTTTCTGGTTCTCTACACGTTACATTTATTGCTCATCGAATTAAGTGTGATTCTGTTGACAATCGCTTTACAGCTTGATCATAAAGTAGGTCTACATAACGTTATTAATATAAATCAATAAACCATGAACGTCTAGCCAGTCTATTTCTCTCCTTGGTCCTCTCATGAAAAGTATTCCAAATTTAACACAAATGGTAAACCAATTGTTTGTGGAGATATGTTAATCTTTGTGGTGTGCAGTTTGTGTGTAGTATTAAATAGACGGCTATCAATAATGAAAGTGCTCTCTCTCTCTCTCTCTCTCTCTCTCTCTCTCTATCTCACACAAACAGCACATCAGTACCGATCAGTACCCTACTTTACTAGGCAAGACAGTGCAGTCTATTGTTCTCCTGCTTTTAGCCTGAACTAGCCGATTTTATTTACGCTAATTATTTTATTTAGACCCACTATTGAATTGAAGATCAAAACGCCACTGTTCAGATTGAACCTACTGATGATGCATTCACCTCATAAACACCACTGACAGAATCTGTCAGTTACTGGGTACCCACCAAAGCAAACTTCTGCAAGAGGACTTTTTGACAGTTGAAAGAAAAGTACATTGCTAAGACACTATAACTAAATGATCACGCTCTGTCAACCAGGCAATCATAGTGCAGGCATAAACTCTATAATAGTCCTGGTCTGAAAATGTCTTGTTATATTTTGGGAAATAGGTTAGAATACACCCATTGAGTCTCTCAGGATACCTTGTTGCATTCGTTTCAGCTTCTTCCATTTATCAGCACTCTGATATGCATCAGAAAGAGGGGTAGAGTTTCAATGGTAGCAAGTCGCTCACAATACTGTATGAAATTTTGGCGCAACAACCACATTCATGTCATTAAGTTTCTCAACAAATTCTTCTATATAATTTTGATGTTCAATTTGATAATTGAGTTATGCAATTGCTCAACATGCATGTCATTAAGAATACCTTTCTGTCAAGGTACAATGTGTTTTTGTGCTTAGAACATGGAGATCGCCGGTTCAAACACTGACCGTTTTATATATATTTGGTTCAGTGGATTGACTTAGGTTGATAATTATGTACTAGGCTACTTGAAGGTTGATATTTTAGTAACAAATAACTTGAACTCTACAGAGTGGCAGAATCATATGGCTGGCTTGAGTATCTTGCTCAAGCTGGTGCATATGATAAGACAGACCCGAAAACTCGGATACTATGATTCTTTTGAGTTCTGTCACTAGCAGTAGTAGTCACATGAGGAAAGAACAAAATACTAATTTGTTTGGGTCAGTGGGTCTCTATCACGTCAAAGAATGAAAGATTGGAAATGATTTTCACTAAAATTGAAGTTGGCACTGGCTTGTCTGCATTCAGTAGGACCTGCAGGACCTGGCGATAGGTGAGTTGCCTGCTTCACCCAGGCATAGCTTCACCACACTGGGCCGTGACCCGGTGTCTAACCACCTCTACCCACCTCCATATACCTCCTTGTTGCAGGGTCAATACACTGTTCTCTAGATGTCAAACTAAACTGATGTGAGATCTACATCTTTACTGTAAGTAAAGTGGACCTGCGTTTAACATTTCTACAGTTTTGGAAAGGAATTAAGGTTTTTCTCCCAAAACTGGATCAATTACGTCTGTGTACAGTATCTCAAATGTTGTGCAGAGTAACTGCGGGTACCTAGTTTGTGATTTGTGTATGTGGATATGGGTGTGCCAGGTGGATTGCTAACAATACAATAGTATAAGAGAGGAATATCAAATTAAAAGGTTTCTACTGTTTTAGTCTACCTGCGTGTCGTAGGTTGACTATTTTGTGGCGAGGATACGGTTTGTGTTCTTAAACCTCCTTCTCTATCCTACATTTCTCTTGCTTTTCGTTATCCCCCCCCCTTCCCTTCCACACACAAACACACTCCATGCGACAACCTACTTTTAAATCTCTTGATATCTCTCTCTCTCTGTTTCAGGTGGTGTGGAACTGGGGATTAATGCCAGTGGACAAAGACTCAGACATTGGTTTGAGTGTCTTAAGAATAAAGGGAAGAAAATCGAGTATTGGCACACACTGACACAGCAGGGAGCCCCCAACAGCGACAAACCTGACTAGCTCACACCCGGAGATGTGTCGCGACATGCCCACACACACACACACGCACGCACGCACACATCCCCCCCACCATCACAGGCACACAAGTACATATGTCATGTGACTCAAGATTGATATCAAAGAGTATATAAACAAAGTATACGAACATGCAATAATAATGGAAGTGAAAAATGATATATACCAATACCAAGAATTTCAGCAACAATAACTGTGTCATCACAATATCTATATTAATAATAAGGCAATAAGCCGTCATCTGAACACGTTCAAGGTGAACCAATCAGTGAAAATGTCCCTCAGTAAACGTGTTATGTGTAAAAAAATATATATATATATTACTCTCAAAAATGTGCATTAGCCCTCGTACTGTAAAAGCCACTTACATTTAGTAATTTAAACAAACACCTAAAACCAAACCATGTAGGATTCCCAAACGTACGCAAGTAAGTTTGGTCGCAAATAATGGCCGACAGGACATGCACCCTCATAGGGCGTTATTAATATTAGTATTAGTCACCTGGACGCTATGACAGGTTTTTTCCGTTCTCTTCACACAGGGGAGTTTGTATTCTATGGGTTGTTAGATAATCTGATGCAAAAGAACACAGAATACTTATAAGCACAAAAAGGATCCATTTGGTGGATTTGTGTCTCTGCTGTCTCAGCGTATTTGTTCTCATGTCTGTCTGTGGTGACAGTATGCTTTATTTGCCAAGTGTGTTTCAGTGCTTGCATGCGTGCAGCCATGCTTACGTATACACGTGTGTGTGTGTGTGTGTGTGTGTGTGCGCGCGCACGTGTGTTTGGGCGGGTGGGACTGGCCGTGTGTTCGTATGGAAATGTCGGGGGGCCTGCTGCGTCGTCGCCGTCTGCCCGTGGTCGGACATGTCTCCAGTCATCTTCCAGGGCCGCGATGGAAAAAAGGCCGGTCTTCACCGGAGCCTCAGTGGCGTTGAGCCTCGCTGGATGGAGGCCGCCGAAGGGCTGTCAATCACGTGTGCTGAACCATCGCCGTCCCTGTGCCCGTTGACAGTCACAGAGCACCTTTAAGTCTGGAATATTCCGTGACCTATGCCCTCTGACCTCTGCTCTTGAACTTTTATTTCAGTTCTGCTCCTTGGTCGAAGACTGGGACTTCATCTGAAGCAGAAAGCATGCTGCCTCTGGGATCATTTAGTTCTGCTGGTTTCAGTGTCGTCATCATACGGGCACTGCTTGATTAAATCATAGATACGTACCACATATCTTCAGCTTCCTGATAATCCATAATAACATGGCATGAAAAATATCACTGTAACGTATGCCACCGGAGGAAGGATTTTATACTGCTGTTTCTGACCCTAATATCAAGTCTGTTTTCTTGTACGTCTCTTCTAGGCTCCTGCCCAGTGCCACAAAAGCACTGGGCAAGAGCCTTGATGAAACATTTCCACTGAGACCTGTTGTTTCTATGAGATACTGCAGTGGATTGACTATAGAGGGAAAGGTTTTTCGGGTGAACAGGCGTGTGTGGAGAAGAACAGAAGAACAATAGAGCGCACACAATCTGAGGAATGTCCCTGTGGAAAGGATGGATTACACTTTGAACGGGAGCCCATTTGGGAGCAAGCCTTGCAATGATATGCAAGGCTTGGGATATTGACAATGAAATGGATGGTGATTGTGTGTGTGTGTTTGCTTACACGTATTTGTGTTTACGTCCGTCTTGAGTGCATGATACTACGTGTTTCTGTGTTTATAGATTGTGCAATATCATTATTAAAAACCACATGAACTTCACATACTAAGTTCATGTGACTTTAATAATGTTTTTTTTCTGTAAGGGGCATTTTGGCAGTATTGGGTTATAAGGGCATGGTGTTGGGTAGCCTGGGAAGACCGTCCTGAATTTTAAAGCAGCCGCAGTGGTTTTTCCGCTCAACAAATCAGTCTGGAAACTCTCCATTCAAGTCCTTTCTCATCTAGGTAGCGCCAATAGGTGTCGATCAAACCATTAGCAAATGATTGTACCTTCTTCAACTAATCAGAACATCAATAGTTTAAACTTTGATGTTTTTTCTTTGTGACAGGTGTTAGCAGATAATTGGACCGCCTTCAACTTTCTGAACACAGGCACTTGAATGTAGTTAATGAAGCGATGGTGGAGAAAAAGAGTCGGTATTTGATATAACGTCCACACAAATACACCACTTCCTCCAGCGCTTCCTCAGAAGATCTGCCCCACACGTTGGACAGGCATTGCCTAGGCTGGACTAGTGTTGCATAAAGCGGTCTGCACCACTTTGTTTATGTTCCCATCTACAGCCAGGGCTGTGTAGAAACACCAGATTATTGTTTTTCAGCACACATACAGAACAGGCAGCTAGTGGAGGAGATGCTCAATGAATATGACTATAAGTAAATTGGATTAGAATTGTTTACCACACCTTTAATTGATGTCTGCATCAACTGAACTACCCACCAAGATCTGGTCGGCCGATGCGTCTATAAGCGGCTGATGAGTGGTTTCCACTGGAGAGTTCCCAGACTGCTGATCTGCACAGCCAAACAAATGGTGGAGGAGGAGCTTTAGAAATCAGATGGTTTTACCAGGCTGGGTGACAAGTGGCTGTCCCAGTTTTCATCTGTGACATAATGTATTCTGATTCAGACAAGCACACCCACAGTCTGCCAACGGAGGCCTCTAAGATATGTTCTCGTTTTCTAACCATTGAATTGATTTGCCTGTACTAGGGCTGTACGTCCATGTACAACCCTGTGAATGTGTAACCACAAACTGCCAAAAGAAACAAAAAAATTGCAAAAAGAGGGAGGGGGCTTTGGCATGTACCAAAGCTTGGAACTAAACAGTGTATCATAACATTGTTCAATTTGACCTTCAATGACTTTATCAGGAAGGCTGGAATAGGGGGGTCCTGGGGTGGTGGGGGGAGGTGTTTCGTTCTTCATCTATGCACATCGAAACTCCTCTGACACGTCGGCATTGAGATGGTCAAACCAAACGATATGTAACTTTATTATGTGATCTATGTTTCGAAGATGCCTACCTGGGATTGGTATTACATTCACTACTCTTTCCTGTCTTGGCAAACGTGAAGACAACTGACCACAATGGATAGTGACCAAAGGGGGCACGCGATTGTTGTCGTGCCCCTCCCACCTGCGGTCAAAAGTAACCCACTATGAAATGTCGGTTTTGTTTACAGGCACTGCATTTTGCATTTCTTCCCATATATTCAACTTGCTTTGCTCTTGTAAATGTCTGAAGAGCTAACAGTGGAGCTGCATGTTTAGCTAACGCCATCAATGTGTACAGAAAAGGGTGAAACCTCGGCTGTTCACAATGAAAGCTGACTTGTTTACAGGTTCTGTCATCTGTTCAGTCAATGCTGTGCTTTGTGAATGAGATAATTCAGGGTATTCTTGCTCAGTTTCCCTGCTTTACCAGGTGAGCTATTGCTTTAAGAAGAAAAAAAGAAGAAAACTTTACGGTCACTGAATTTGAAATGTGTCTTCCTTTTATTAACACAGGAGGGAATGAGGGAGAATGAGGAATTCACTCCTGGCATTTCTGTGTAATCTCTGACTGTCAATGTGAATCATGCAGTATGGCTGCCATCTTGTGGTGGATTTGTGTAACTACTTTGCAAAAATAAATCAAAGTTGTTTCAGTGATGTGCCGTTTCCTGATACCATCCGAGTTATGATAAAAATGCTTTTCAAGAATATATTTAAGCCAGAACATTAGTTGTCTTTAATCTTTAAACACAGACAATGTCATGCCACATAACAGCAAAACAGGAATCAATGCTCTCACAATGAAGACTAATATGGCTCTCTCTTGCGACTCCGGCAATTACAATACATTTTCCTATGTCCTGAATATGTTCTGCATGTTCAGCCCTAAAGAAATCCCTGCATTATAATGAACACATCTACATTTCTAATTGTGCCGGCTCTGTGACTTGTTCTAAATGGCCTCTGGCTCTGTGACCCTGCCCACGAAGAGAGGAATATCTGCCTGGTCGCTCCACAGCAGCAGGATGAAGGGCTGCATGGCATAGAACACGCTGTGGGTGCGGGCGAAAGACAAGGATGTGACGGCACCGGCCTCGACCCCGTCCTCCGTCAGCTTGAGTAGAGCCTTGTGCCGAGCGTCGTTGAGCAGGAGCTTGTCCTCGGGGAAGAGGCCGCACAGGTTAGCGCCCTCGAACAGCGATGCCAGGCCTGCCCGGAGAGAGATGAGCATATACATGTCTAACTGACAGGCAGGTTCACTTTAAAGTGCTGTAGGTAAGACCTAGAGCTATACAGTACATTTTAAGACATTTTCCCAGACATGGAACTCCACTGAGATCAATTACTAGTCTAGGTCTAGCCTTAATCCATGTAGGGGGAACGTGGCTTGTGTGTCATTTGTTAGAATTGCCACAGTCCTCCATCCGCTATCAGAGAGTGAAATGATCTGTAAGAATATCTGTTGTGGTTGATAGTGCTCTGCTAGCCTGCAAACCAGACAACGAACCTGGGAGCTCATGTTTCATTTGCTCCGGCAGACACGTCTGGCCTCCCTCCCATTAAGACACATTTCCACCCGACCTGGAATTGGATGGGCCACTATATGGGCCGTGTTTGTTAACGGTGACTTCACAGAGGAATGCCGTTGAGGCATTTTCATAACAAACATCATCCAGTTGCGTCCAAACAAAGGTATTTTGGAATGGCATTTTGGTTAGAGGTAAGAGATTCTAGACGTATGCACTCTTGCTTATAGGTCTGGTGATGCCAGGCTAGCCCTCTGCCTCTTTTGAACATATGCGAAAGAATTTCAGTTCTTCAGTTCAAATCAGCTTATACAGTATTACCTGACAGGTCACGTTCAGGTAACGTTGACAATGACAAAACCGGTTTCTCAATGGACCTTTGCAGAAGAGGCTCTCTCGTCGCACATCTTACCTACGGCGTCTTCAAGGAACTAAGGTGGGGCAACTCCTATCTGCTCCTTGCGATTGTACTCATTGTGAGTCGCTTTGAGTAAAGCTATTTGTAAAGGGACTGTAAAAATACAGTTTAGCATCATCTTTTCAACAGGCATGTCAAACTCAAGGTGCAACGTACACTTATATCCAGCCCTTGAGAAAATATTATATAAAGCTGTTTTTATTGTCATATACACATAGCAAAATTAATCCTCTGTATTTATCGCATCCCTCAAGGGAGCAGTGGGCAGCCACTGTGCAGCGCCCGGGGACCGACTCCAGATGGACTCCAATGTCACTGGTCACATGACACTGACTGGAGGGTGAACCTAACATGTTTTGTGATAGTCAGGGGGGGCAAACCCACACAGACACGAGGAGAACATGCATACTCCACACAGAAAGGAAGAGGCGAACAGGGTTCGAACCTGTTTCTCATATGTCCACCATAACTGGCTCGATGGTACAGTGTAGTGGACGCAAAACCGCTGATAATACAAGTCCCATAAGGTACTGCAACAGCGAGCATGCAAAGGCCTGCAACCCCAGCAGCAGGTTGCCTCTGGGATAAAACAGTCCTCACATTGTTTATAAAATTCATCGGCAAAATGTAACCACTTATATGTAACCACCAATATGGGTGTAAATACGTTAACTGGAAACAAAGAACTGGAGTCGTTATCAATGTGCTATGTTTCATGGGAAATATCTCAAGAATAAGGAAAGTGCATTCATCAGAGGTCAGAAATCAACTACGCTCATCAATTTTAATTACATTTAAACAAGCCAAGGAATAACCAAACAAAAAGTGAACTTGGGGGCTTTCAAAGTGGGAGGCAAAGTAGCCTTGTGGAGCTGGCATGTATTCAACTATAGAACTAGACATTACAGTGAGACTGTTTGGCCCTTGACATAATCACAGTTTTAAATGTTGTCCCTTTCTGTGATTGAGTTAAAGGTACTGTACACTTCTCGTTTCCATACCCTAGAATAGACGCAGAGTATGCAATGTCACAAATCACAAAGCCTTGTAAACCGGTCTCAGATGTGGACACGCCCAGCCAACAGTCCAAAAGCTCTACAACTAGATTTTATAATGTCATGTCAATACATTGAATTAATCAATTCATGTAAATACAATTACTGGCACTATAGGGATTTTTGATACATTACAATCTAGTGATGAAATATAATGATGAATTAAAGGTATAGTCAGCCATTCTACAAAACTCTTGTTGAACTCGATCAAAACATAAAAACACCTCTCCTTTCAATGCCATAGGGAGCTCCATCATAAGCTCCACCCCACAAATTGGATATGCATTGCCAAGGCTAGAATATAGTGTGGTGCGGTCTGCACCACGTTGTTTATGTTCCTGAAATTCTTTTCAGCACGCACACAGAACAGATAGCAGATAGCAAACCATGAGGAGATGTTCTCTAAATTTCACAAGCTCATTATCTTACACTCACTGCAAATATCTTTACAATTCATTTAAGTCATTTATTTTTCCAACTAGGCTGTGCTAATTCAAGGTAAAATAATAATAAATAAATGAATAAACATTGTGTTATAATAATCTAAGAACATCCCATATCCAGCATACTGCAATAAAAACACGATGATGTAAATTCAGACAGACCTAATTTTGTGAGAAGCTTATTCATATTGGTCTCGATGTCCAGATGGATTTTGGGCAGCATGACCTCTTGAACCTCTTTATGCGCGGCCATCATTTTCTTCACCATTCCACGCACTGCTTCGTCGGTCAGACTGTCCTCCACTGCTTGCAGGTGAGAAAGCGAGTGCGACCGAGGTAACAGGATGTATAGACTGCTTTCACCTGTGAGGAGGAACCTCGCCACCTAGTGGGAAGAATATGTCATCGCATTACAACTGCTGCATGTGTGTATCGCCGCGCGTGTGTGTGTCTGTGGATATGGTTGACATTACCTTAGCTTTTATTTCAGGGATATACTCCGTGGATAGTGTGTATTTGTCGCTGTACAGTACGGGCACTTTTATGATGTCGCCGTTCAGTTTGATGAACTCCGCTTTCTTGGGCTTCATACTGAACTTCACCTTCCACTGACCTGAAACGCACGCACACACAGACGCACGCAGACACATGTAGTAGAGGTTGACCCTGTTTGTTTTAATGTACACGTAGTTTATGAGACAGATATGAGACACAGAAATGCAATGGAGCGACATCTGACGTGAAGAGGCCCATCATGTTTTATAGATAAACTGGAGGGATTAACACTTACTTAAAAGTGAGTCTTTAAAAAGAATGTTTATGCCATTCCTTCTGTTTTTCAGTCAGACTTTTGGGGCTCTGCTACTGACACGAATGAGCTTTAGAGCTTTAGCTATGCCACAAAAAATGCTAAGTGAATAACAGAGACTTCAGAGACTGGCTTCAGGAGGCCCCCTAATATAATCCACCCAAGACACACACACCACACACAGACGAGTACTGACCACTAAAGGAGACCGCATTCAGCAGGATTAGCTGGATATCGTCAGGCACGGAGTCCACCAGGTGTGTGATTTTATTGTGTGTCTTCTCTGCAACCCAGCTATTGATGCTCTGTGCGTTGTCACTGCTGTTGGACAGCAGACGGTACGGCTTAGCCTCATAGAAGTGCACCGATTGGTTGGTGAAGGACTCACTCAGGTTCACCACTGAGGGGCAGGAAGGGAAGACTGAGCTTTTTAACTATTTACAACACCCTTTCCTCGTCAGTGTTCATGTTGCATAACTTTCAAAACGATCAGCAGGTCACAAAGGTCATCTTCGGGACGTATGGTGTATCTTGTGTTAGTTGCGGGGTTTCTGGTTTGACACAGTGATAGAAAGTATACCTTCATATTACTGCATTATAAAGCCCCATCTAAAACCCAGCAGTTTAACACAACTGTACACAAGGAGTAGAAAGGAGTGCAAAGAAAAATTTAACACCGAGGTGTGTAACTGGCATGCACTGTTTTGCAGGTTGGACGGTCTTGGTAACACTGCTTTTGACCAAGGAAAGACAGTACCAAACCCAAATCAATTAGTTACCCTTGGAGATTTATAGTTCTGAGTTGAAACGCAGATAGCTTTTTGTTTGTTTCTATAGACTATTATTACGTCACACTCAGGGATATACAGGGATTATAGAAGATCTGCGATGCCATTTGAAGTGAGCTGTTGAGCTTCTGTCTCAGCCTCTTCATCTCCAAATGCACACAGCTGAAGTCGTGAGGCATACAGAGAGCTGCCTCTACGTCTTTACGAGTGTCCCCTCGTGCTCCTGGAGAAGGGATAAACAGAAGAAATGCCACAAGCAGAAGTAACAACACAAGCTAGACTGGTAAAACCAGGCTTTCCCCCACCAGATCCGCCATTTTGAATATCAAGCATGGCCAAATATAGAAGAGTAGCTTGTAATACCAGGATAGATTTACTATGTAACATTGGTCAAATTATTCATTTTATTATAAATTAGTAAGTAAAACTATATGAATATCAGTTCTGAGCTGCATTAAACACCTGTTTTCTTTTCCTACCTAACAACAGATGGGATAGTGCCCCAACCATGCTGATTGGAGAGTATAGCAGGTTTGAAGAGCTCTGTGATTGGCGGAGATGAGAGTAGACTTTCATGGAAAACTCTGCAATAGATTCCTGCAAAATGTGTGCCCATGAACGGCTGGTTTCATCCAGGCACGGGGGCCATGTTGTGTTGAACCCACTGCACGAATAGGGAGCATCCTTAGGGGCCTCTGAAAGATGAACAAAATACTGGAAAAAGATAGCTATATCTATATCAGTGTTTCCCAGCCTGGTCCGGCCCTGCATGTTTTAGATGTCCCTGCTCCAACACACATTACTCTAATGAAATCCTCTTTATCAGGCTTCTGCAGAAATTGATAACCCATTCATTTGAATCAGGTGTGTTGGAACAGGGAGACATCTACAACATGCAGGACAGTGTGTCCCCAGGACGAGAGTTGGGAAGCACTGATCTACAGTATATAATCATCTCAGAGAGAATATCTGTGATGCTTTCAGAGCAACAGCTACACAGAAAACTGTCATGTGACCTCTGGCATTTCTTGGAGTTAAATCAGTCCTGACTGGCACGCAGGCTCTTAGCATCGTTCCTGTAGTTGCCTACTACTGTGATAGGTCTGGTCTAAGTTAAAGAAGCACAACCTCTCTTGCTGATACCTGTATATTTTCACGTATTTTGTCATTATGTTAGAATAGTCTGAATAAAAGTGTAAATGGCACACTGAACAAGTTGTCTTTAATGGTTATCTAATATTTGTCCATTTGGTAAAGTAATGCTCGGAAATATCCCTTACATTTTTTCTTAATGTAATAGTTTTCAGGTTTTTAAAAGCTGTTGTGCTGTGTGTTACGGTATGCTGTAGCCATGTGTTACAGTAGGTCATATTGGGGCAGGGTAGTCTAGTGGTCTAGGTGTTCAGCCCCCAGCTCGAAGGTCGTTGGTTAAAGCTTGAGTTGACTCACCTGCTGCAAGCAATCTTAAGCAAGTTGCCTAACCCCAAACTGATTTTAATTGGAATCATACCGTACAGATAGATATAAACCAAGGTTACCTAACACAGTTAGAGTAATAGTGCTGAACCTCTCCCCAGTAGACGATTCACAATGATAAACTCCAGTATCCTCTTTGACAAGCTCTTTAAAGGTAACAGTCTGATCCATATGCTGCGCTTCAGCGTACAGCCATTCAAGTCTTTCTTCAGGTTTACTAGTTTCCACCGGTGATAGTTGGGTCTTGCCGCTTTCAGCTGTTTCCTTGTACCAAAATGCATACTCATGCCATTGTTGAAAAGATGGCCGTTTGCAGGGCAGGATAATGGAGGAGCCCTGGTACACTATAAGAGCATACTCTGGTGACTCTGAACAGAAGAAACAAACAAAGTAACAGGCCATCAGGATCTTGCAAGATATCTGAATTTAAAATCAGATGCTAAGCCACACAGTGGTAAAAATGAGCGTATCTAAAATACTCACCAACAATCTGAACATCATATATGTTCCTTAACTCCATAGTGTTCTCTTTCACCACACACTCATACCTTCCTGCGCTGGCAGCCTTTACAGGGGATATCATTAGGACAAATCGTTCAACTTCAAGGTCGCCAGTAAGCCGAGTACTTGTTATGTCTAAACCTGTTATTAGAAAAGTGTCTGTGTCAAACTCTAAAAGTTACACAGTATGTAGTGTATGATATAGATTTCAAGTTTAAATGTTGAAACAAAACAAGACCATTGTGTTTCCATGTGACTGTAAGTCCATCATACTCTCTCTCAACAGGAAGGCATGGGAGGGTCAGCTCTGAGCCAGGTACAACTTGGATCTTTACAGATGAACACTGAAGAAAAATGCAAACTGTCAATTAGACTTCTTTCTTTCTTTCTTTCTTTCTTTCTTTCTTTCTTTCTTTCTTTCTTTCTTTCTTTCTTTCTTTCTTTCTTTCTTTAAATCTCTCATTTAAATGTGTGAGTAGTCCATACCTACATTTTGTGAGCCATGAGCCCCAGTGGTAATGTTCAAACCACAAAGACAAAGCATCATAGGCTGTTATTGCAATACCACTGCATATTTAACCTCTGCTATCGTTTCTCATAACAAATGTTCAAACGTTTGTCTAAAATAAATGATAGAAGAATGACACACCTCAAAAAAGAGCTGCAGCAGAAGGCAACAAAATTCTGGGCACCTCATCTTAACACAGAAAAGTGGAGGAGGTGAAGACAACGTCACCACAGGGAGGTTTGCAGATGCACATATTTTCAGTTATGACACAAGTAATCATTGCACTGCTATATACATTTACTATATTATCTTATTTATTGCTGTCGGTTTATTTTGTGGTGCAAACTGAAAATGAAGATAATCACTTACTTTCTTTAGAATCCAGTAATAGACTACCACCACTTTATAAATGATCTAGATGTCTTAATACAGTCCGACTAATTTGCGTCTTTGAATATCTTTCACAATAAATTGTCACAACTGATTGAACTATGACTGTTGATTCAGAGATGTTTGTTTACACTTTAATGATTGTCTGGCTTGCTGGAAATCACATGATTTCACATATTGGCAGCAGCCACCAGTTAATTAATCACTAAATGGATAACGTAACAATTATATGTATATAATATAAGTATTATTATAGTTTTTTATTAAAATTGCACTATAGGCCATCTTATATGTGTATGTATCCTCATTCCCAACAGATAGCTACCTTTACCATTAACAACAGTTGACGAAGTTATGCTGTTGTGTGTGGTACTGTAGGCAGGCACTGTGGTGCAATGGCAGCAGTTGAAGGCCAAGTAAAATGTTTGAGCCAAAAACTACTCCAAACTTTTACTACAACCATATGTTTCCAAAAACATGTTAAATAAAATCTATAGCCTATATCACATCATCTCGTTTAGCTTTTTTGTTGTTACTGAATGCACATACTAAATTAGACCTTAACATAAGTAAATAATTTGAATGAAACATCTATAGAAATTCAAAAAAATACTTAAGTCCATCGACTTTGCAACGCTCGATTAAAATGGGCTCGCAGTGTCTTGTGCGACACCAGGCAAGTATAAACGAGCAGGATATAAAGGCGGAGGATTATAAAAAAAAGTTTTAGAAGTTTTGTATACTAGTCTTCACTAAACAGGGCAATTCTAACGTGTGGGTTTAAATAAACACTGCATACATGTTGTAGATATGTGAAAGGTTACGTATCAGCGTGAAATCTAAATATTGTCGCCGAAAAAAAGATTTCCAAAACGAGTAAGTACCGGACGGTAACGTGATGTCGTAACTTCTAACTCTTGGTTATCTGATCGCCTAAGGTAGCGGGAAAATGGAAACAATGGCAGGAAAGAAGCTCCATCCTGATATATTGCCAAGTTTATGCAGTTAAATGATAACATTTAATTGACAAACTGTTCTAACATTTGGTCGTTTCATCCGATGGAAGTGTGGAGCTGTAGGCTGCTACCGTACTTTATTGCTTGTGAAAGGGAAGGGGTGATACTGCTGTCGAAATATATTTCTGCAGTTGAGCACTATCTTGTCATCAGTGACATTTTATTCTGTTATTACCAGTGTGCGTCAATTCACCGTACCGTAGCTGATAAAAGGCAATCGCCATGGCAACGCAGTTTAGCATAGATGATGCTTTTGTTCTGGATGGAGAAGAGGAAGTTGTTTCTGATGGAGACACAGAGGGGTGGAATGCCAGGAATAAAGACAGAGATGAAGAGATGACATTTGGCCATTTAGCTTTCACCAAGCCTCAGACCCATCCCTCGCCTGTTGCAGCTAGCAACCCCGACCACAGTAGTCTCAAGTATCAGGTGAATAAGCACTCAAATACGATGTTATTAATAATAAATAACCAATGTTTAAATTACTTATCCCCACTTTGCTCTACATCCTTTAGAATTTAGATAATGAAGATGTTTTGGGGAGCAGTGGACATTCCACTTTTAATAATTTCTTCAAAATCAAGTACAGTAAGAGTGTGTTCTTTAATATCCATGGATGGGTTGTCTCAAATGTGATGAGTAATTTGGCATCTGCATTTCCCACAGTGATCCTGCAACTCTGTCTTACTGTAGCTCACAGTGGTCCTTTAGCACATTGAGTTCTGTCACACAGATGTCTGCACACTGCTGCGGGTAATTTTAAAAACCTGTGAAAGACACAATTCAGGCCCACACATCACACCACCAATCAAAAATAAAGCAGAATATAAGATGATCTATTGCCCAGGTGGATGTCCCATCCGCTGGTTAAGAAGAATAGGAGAGTGGTATTTGCATCATTCCTTCTGCTCATCACTGGAGTTGGTGAGTCTTGTTAATCAATGTCATGCATTTAGTATTTAATGTGTACGTCTGTTAATACTGCAAATGGACATGTAGACCAAGTCCAATGAATGCTAAAACGTGTAACTTAATATTGAAACTGAGCAAATATGTTGCAAATTGTAATCACTGATTTATTGCAATAATTATATTATTCTTACCTCAACAAAAAAGGTACTTAGATTGTCTAGTGCTTTTTAAATGATTAATTCAGTATTGTGCCTACAAGTAGCCAAGTTGTATCCACTCTCCTCGTAACTGGCATATTGTGTCAGTTGTATTGAGTTTGTCGGAGAGAATACAGATTATTGACTATTAGCTAATTTGTATGTTATTCTTTCTTCCACAGCTCTTATACTTACAGGTGTTGTCATACAGTTGAGCCCAGTGGCAGGTAAGGATATAGGAGTAGTCATTCAAAGTTCTACCTGTAAGCATAATACTAAACTGCACTGGTTTGTTGTGGATGTGTAAACTCTGATAGAATTCCTCTAAACTGATGCTGGTGCCTGTAATGTCATAGTGGGTGTCGGCTGGTCAGCGTTGTTATTGTCTTTATAGGTGTCTCAAGTGCAATTTTCTTTGTGCCTGGCTTTCTCCTTTTCATTCCTGGGGGTAAATATTGTTCCTAATATTAATTATATTACAGTATATTTGGTGTTTTAAATAATAATAATAATAATAATAATAATATTTCTACCAGTTTACCATGTAATCTACATCAGCTCTGCTGTCCGTGGGAAAAGAGGATTCAAGTTCTTCTACTTACCTTATTTTGAAAAGTAAAATCTTGTGTTACACTACATCCTGGCCACATGTTTTTTATTTAATAATTGTTTTGCTACAAAAATGATTAATTGTAATTAATGTCACTTGCAAAAAAATGTAAATGCATTTATCCTGTCATTGTAATGACCACTACTAATTTAACCACTGTCTAGAATATTTTTCCACTGTGTCAGCGTGTATAATGCATCCCTTGTGGAATAGAAGGATTTGGTCTGCCTGTGTAGGTTGTGTGAATAATGACTGTGAAAATGAATAAAAAACTGTTTTTATGTGAATACATGTATTGTTGTTTCAATTTTCAATTTAGTTTAGTGATGTATTGACATGGTAGTAGTCAGTTTGCTACAACTATTGACAAATGTAGCCTACTACAGGTAGTCGCTTTGGTTAAAGGCCTCTGCCAAATGCAGACAAAATGTAAGTTGCCCACCATTTACACACACACAACCGCACTTTGTCAGGGTCCACTGATATGTGGCATGTGGTATGGTCAAGCAGGCCTACCACACAGTATATTACATTTTCTCTTTTTACTGCATATTTGTCTACTGGCGGGACGCCACCTCTAGGGGGCTCTGACTTTGAGGTAGGCAGACGAAATGACGTCTCCCACGTAGCATTCGGGAAAACATCGTCTCTGTGGGTTTTCACGACAGTGTACTAAGGATGGAGGAGCTTGCGCGGACGCTACAGCAAGAAGGCATACAAAAGAAAGTGATAAGCCCTGGTAAAGGGGCGATCTCAACCTTTCCCGATGGAACCAAGGTAAAACATACTACTGTATGTGCGATCTCTGGACTTGTTGTCATGTTAGCTAATTTGGCTAACGTTACGGATGCTTCGATTTGAAGCTTCGACTTTGTGTTTAGATAATAGGTACCGTACATTAACTGCATTTGTGGCCATACACCTAACGAGGTAAATATTTTGTGATTTCATATCTGTTTTTAGTGTTTAACACAATAATATGCAATTTCTGATCTGATGAAAAACGAAGTAGGCGGGACAGGATGGCGTGTTTTCATCAGTGATCATTGGTTATACGGCTCTGTCAGTCTGTCGCGCTGAAGACTACGGTCGTTCTTGAGGCTTTATTACGGGTTAAATGCAAATACCGTAGTGGTCTGAAAACCAGAGTCCAGACCTCCGACAAAAAGGATCTGTAGTTCCTTTATTTAAATCATAGAGAAAGACTATGAGCGAGAGTTAATGTTGTTATTCCACTATGACTGTCATTGTACCAGGTAATCTTCCACTACCGAACCAGTCAGTGTGATGGCACAGTCTTGGATGACTCAAGAACAATGGGGGGTCGCAGCAAACCCATGGAGCTTATCCTGGGCAAGAAGTTCAAACTGGCTGTGTGGGAGAGGTTGGCTTCCACAATGAAGGAGGGGGAAATTGCAGATTTTACCTGCAGTACCAAGGTCTGTGAGCCTGGCCAATGACACTTCTTACTAAGTTGCAAGTAGCTCTTTGCGGCACCAGGCTGAACCACTGTTTTCTCCCCTTCTCCAGCACACAGCACTCTACCCCCTTGTTTCCCAGTCCCTGAGGAACATAAGTGCTGGGAAGGACCCCCTGGAGGGCCAGAGACACTGCTGTGGCATTGCACAGATCCACTCGCACCATTCTCTTGGGCACACCGACCTGGATCACCTTCAGGCCCACCCACAACCTCTCATCTTCACTATTGAAATGCTTCAGGTCAGTAATATCAACACTGACCAACAGCATCTACTGTATCAGTGAACAGCCTGCTGTTGCACACCTTGCGGTAAAGCATTTAGTTAAATACTGTAGGTTATACAAACAATATTCACAGTATAGTAAGGAACTAATATTATTAACTCATGTATTTTCAACCAATACCATAGAGATTTCTCATCCTGTCACATATTATAAGTGATGTAGATTATGTTTTTTATTTGCATATTTAATGAAATACCTTTTTTATTTTAAATCAAATCTGCCAATTGAGAGTCTGGATTGGGTCTGCAGCTAAAAGCACTCCATTTCTCCAGTTACATAATTATCACAATTTGGCAAAGAAAATAAGATGGAGGATATTAACAAAAATCTCCAAAGTAAAAGGGGACTCCTTTAATGCTCTATGATCAAAGGAGTTCTTTGTACAGCCTCACAACTGACCTCAAGAGGTTCTACCAATTACCTTTTGTATGTTTGAAAGTACAGAGACTACTGTACTACTACCATTGGTGTGTGAATGGCTGAATGTCAGGCAGACCTGTACAAGGCTTTGAGCGGCCGGTAGGTTGTATAAAGTGCTATATAAATCTTGTTTTCAGGTGCTCACTCCTGGGTCCTTCCAGTTGGACGTGTGGGCCATGACAGACAAGGAGAAACTTGATGTAGTTCCTCAGATCCATGAGGAGGGTAACAGCCTGTTCCATAAGGGTCAGATTAAGCAGGCCACGGAGAAGTACTACAATGCCATTGCCTGTCTAAAAAATTTACAGATGAAGGTGAGCAAATTCCCCTCCTGCTGTGGTGTATTTTTAGAAAGTACTTGTTTTGGATTTAATGGTTCTATTTATACTTCAAGAATCCTGAGGTATGTTAAAATTGGTGAACAAACCGTTTTTTTGCACACACACACAAGTGGTTCTTGAGGGGGACATCGAAGCGACGCTGGACTAAGGTTTGAGCCCCGATCACACCAAGCCTGGCAAACTGTATGCGTTACGGCGAAAGTCCGTTCATTTCAATAGAAAGCAATCCGCACCGCTGCGGCTAATCTACCGGACTCTGCAACATTTGGATGTGGTGGCTGTGTTGCAAGAGTTAGATTTTTGGATTTGGCATCAGAACCGGATGTTTATATACTAACTCATATGTAGAGTTCAGATAGGTTTATGGGATCGCATTCATGTGTGTGTTATGTCTAGAATTTCTCTGTACAGAATGACGCTCACTATGCTATTTGGTGCATGTGAAAATAAATGGACTTCATGTAGCCTATAGCCTACACATAATTGAAAATTTAAGCAACCTGTCACTTTGGTTGCATGGCACTACTTCCATGCCACATTTTTAAGGTCTCCGTTTCATCTGATGTTCGTCTTGAAGATGATTACAGTGTTTTTGTAGATTTGTTGCCGTGTTTCGGTACCGTACGGCATTGTATTTGCCGTGCCTGGTGTGTACCAGTTTAAATCTTAACCATTTGGAAAGTTTATGCACAACATTTCACATTTTTTTAGTTACATTTTTAAGAAGAATACATGTTATTCACTTCAAATTGCCTCTTTTTTGATCTTCTCTCCTCCTATCAGGAGCATCCTGGAGACGAGTCGTGGGTCCGTCTGGACCAGATGATCACGCCACTGCTTCTCAACTACTGCCAATGCCAGTTGCTCCAGGGCCAGTACTACGAAGTGATCGAGCACTGCTCCTCCCTGCTCTTCAAATATGATGGTAGCGGCAGGAGCCACAACATTATTTGTCCTTCGCCGTTCAGGCTGTGATTGGCCATATCCTCCTTAAGTCTCCTGTGTCCCCTGATTCAATGACTTATCATATGTACGTTTATACCTACATAGCCTCAGCCTCTTGGTCAGTTCATCTCAGCTGAAGCATGAGTCAACATGTTGAGCATCTGATACATAGACCCCTGTAAGCAGCTCAGCAACACTATTAGGACGTGAGGTAGTAGACATTAATAGGCTAACCGCATTGTCACTCACGGGTCTGTTTACGTAGTAGCACAAAGCTGGTGCAGTGCTTTATTTACTAATGTCAGTGTTTGCGTTTCTTTTAAGCGGTAATTAGCCTACTTATTTGCCAGACCTGCAACGACGTCATCATTACAATTTCCAGGGAATTTTTCTGTGTGTGTGTGTATATGTGTGTGTATATATGT
>JAODOY010038920.1:0-20628 GCA_025399855.1 Forbesichthys papilliferus
CGCCCCCCCCCCCGCCCATTAGGGCTCCATTCAGCAGCGCCGCTCACTTTCATGTTGTGCTATTGTTGCACGGCGCGCTCCCCTGAGGGGCAGACGCAGCGCTGGTAATGAGGGGTAATTGGTGCAGGGTCAAGGGTGATTAAACCCTTCCCCCCCACCGCACCGCCACAGATCGGGTGGCAGCCCGCTTCCATACCTGGCTGGGCAGGTATGGAAGCAGAGGGCGACGGCGTGTGCGGACGTGGGAGGGAACAGGTGGCTGGGAGACGGTAGACGAACGCGATCATCCTTAAATCTCAACAGAACACATTCTAACTGCTCTTACCATCCACATACATGTGACGTGATGAAGCACAGGTCTGCCTCATGTATGAAATGCGCTACATGATTAAAGTGCCTTGCCTTCATATATAGCGTGCATACGTACATGCACATACTATTGTACATATCCTACAGTACAGCCATACATACGTTATTACATTACACATATGTGCTGCAAGACGTCAAACTCGCTCAACCTTTCCAAAGATCGTATCCCGCCGACACCCAACATCCAACCCCTGACGCCCGACTGAGACTGATAGCTGTTCCCCCCCCCACACTCGCTTTTCAGCTCCACTGGCTAATCTGAATCCCTCTCTCTTCATTTCGACTGGGCAATTTTGGACACTCATTATCTCCCAACCTGTGTGCTCCACTGCTGTAAACGTAGGGGCTGGTAATTGACCAGGGACGCCCGCGGCGTAATTGAACGGGGGGTGGGGGGCTGCTCTCGCCGCTCTGAAAGGGTCCGAGGATCCCTCATCGCCCCATTAGGCCCAGTGGGGAGTCTGGCAATACCAGCTCAGCCTCTCTCTTTCCCTTCCACCCCCCCCCCCCCTTCCCCACCGTAAAGGCCCACCTCAGCCAGTTGGTGGTCCACATACAGTAACACAGTAGCCCACTAGGGTTGGCTAGCTCTACTCCAAAGGGTACGGTCCGTTGTTGTAAGCTAATTCTAAGCTAACAAAACTAATTTGACTAATATCGTGATTCACTATCATCGTTCTCTGTTTTGGTAAAACGGTCCTGTACTTCTACACAGGCTCTTGTCAATAGGAACACACACAAAGTGGTGCAGACTGCACACAACATCATGGCCTTCACAATGTGTTTCCAATGTGTGGGGCAGAGCTTCTGAGGGAGCACTCTATGGCATTGAATGGAAAGGGGGTTATGTTTTGATTTGAGTTTGAATATAGCAAGCGTTCTCAAGAATGAGTTACTATACCTATATATAATGTACCACATCTGATCGGAACAGGACCTATTTGAACCTCTATTGGGCTGGGTATTGGCAAGGACCTCACGATTTGATACGTATCGCGATACATGGGTCATGATACATTACATTACATACACGTATCAATACTAATACCGATGCACAACTGTAAAAAAACCATATTGCAATATTCAGCTGTATCAATTATTTTGCAGTCCTAGTACTTCTCAGCATTAACATTTGCATATGTCCATATTTTCTTAAATTAGTACAGTGTGACATCGTTAACATAAAAGAACTCATGAGTGATCCGACTCAATGGGCCAGCATGCCTGTAGCCTATCGTTTAGCCAAAGATGATGTCATAATAGAGAAGTAAATATATTTTGGTGCAGGTCTCGCAATGCACCTGCCTGGCTCTTAATAATCTACCTTCCTTTCTCCATTTACCGCGGCCGGGAACCCCCTGCTGTGCAGGGAGAATATACATACGTGTTCAATTGGTATTCCTTCCGCGTGACCTGCACCATTCGAGCGCAGAAATCACCCAATCACTTCCGCCTGGCTGGCCTGGTTGAGTCGTGCTTGCTCCAGTCTGACTGCTTCATCTGAACATCATACATATAATATAGTCACGTAACATGGTGGCCCAGTGGATAGCACTGTGGCCTTTAAACCCCAGTAGTCCCGGCCTTTCTGTGTGGAGTTTGCATGTTCTCCCCGTGTCTGTGTGGGTTTCCTCCGGGTGCTCTGGTTTCCTCTACTATCTAAAAACATGTCAGGTTCACACCAGTCAGAGTTGGTCCCCGGGCGCTGCACAGCGGCTGCCCACTGCTCCCTTGAGGGATGGGTTAAATGCAGAAGATGAATTTCACAACATGTATGTGTATGTGACAACATAAGCACCTTTACATGTACAGCCTGACTGCCTCATCTGCACACACAAAGATAATATATCTAACAGAGAGGCTACAACGAACGGCACTTCCGCATTTCATTTTTGGAAGGAGTGGCTTTCAGGGTACTTCTCACCCTTTACAGTATGCAGACTAGAATGACCCATCGTTCCACACAAGTCAATGGGGGAGGTACACGGATTTCACAATAATATTGACAATAATTCATCTCTGGGGGCGATAATGAATATTTTTAGTATATTACATTAATTCCCTTAAAGCACATACTATCAATCTGAGGCCCAATACGGTATTTCTGCAGCAAACTGTTATGGGGTGAATTGACTTTTTCAGGCCAGGCATGATTTAGCTGTCTGGGTGCATTTTTGCTCCATTGAAATGCAATACAGCGCTCTATCGTTCTATAATTCAAAAATATGTTAGATGTGACCAGCCTGACTGCATACATGTTATACGGTCATGTGATAAACCGTCCCTGGTGCCCTTGGACCAGGTTGGAGCGGTGCTAACGATGTTCAACAGGCAGACGTTCATACGTAGTAGAGGCTCCGTGCCAAAAGATAAACTATTAATCTCCGTCGGGATCTACCTCAGGCTGATGCGTGTTGTTGTGGTTGTGTTGTGTAAACTGACGACAAAATAAAGCATCACAGATTGGAGACAAATCTTGTTTATTACTGTAGGAAAGTATCCAGTTGGCATGATTTGAGAAGTACCAACCTCTATCACCACCCCCACATAGAAACAACGATAACCAGCGGCCCATATCAAATACAAAACCTACATTTAAAAATCATGTCTAATACATTTGCATCAATATACAGTATAGTCCTGATATTTGTTCATCTGTAATTCTAACACAACACTACACCTAGCAACAACCGTGGGTTATGTGGTTCTCTAGGTGGCAGCTCAAACACCCAGCTAGCTGCCGGTCTGAGCCCAGAGACCTCTGGAGGTGAGCCGAAGGGTCCGCGGGACAGACCGCCCACGTCACTTCTGCAAGCGGTGGTATTCCCTGAGCCTGCGGAGGAACAAGACAGGTCAGGCTTTGGACGCCAGACGCTCCAGACATGGAGGTATGGGCGTGATACAGGGGCACACAACTGTAGAGTTACAGGTGGGGTACAGAGATACAGGTGGGGTACAGAGATACAGGTGGGGTAAAGAAATACAGGTGGGATACAGAGAGACAGGTGGGGTAAAGAAATACAGGTGGGATACAGAGATACAGGTGGAGTACAGAGATACAGGTGGGGTACAGAGATACAGGTGGGGTACAGAGATACAGGTGGAGTACAGAGATACAGGTGGGGTACAGAGATACAGGTGGAGTACAGAGAGACAGGTGGGGTACAGAGATACAGGTGGGGTACAGAGAGACAGGTGGGGTACAGAAACAGAGGTACTGTATGGGCGTGCTTAAGGACACACCACTGTAACCTGGGGTTCAGGGGTCGTGGGTTTGGGGGTGCCTGACCTGACAGCGTTGACCTTGATGAACCCCGAGGCGTCACATGGGTCGTAGTCTCCCTGGACGTCCATGCTGGGAGAGAAGACAGCAGGTGAGGACCAGTGGACCAGTGGACGTAAAGCTTAATCACATTACCGTCTCAAATGGCTGCAGAGCCCACATTTCACATGGAAACAAACACCACCCTTAACCTGCTCCTCCCATAGGGCAAGGAAACACTTCCATAAATGGGTAAAAGAAGACGGAAAAACAAAATCACAGGGACCACAGAGGGAGGAATCCACTCTTCCAGGACGGTTAGAATGCAATAGGTGCAATAGGGCAACAAAATAGGTGTTGATAGGGCAACAACAGAGGCTGTGGGGAGACACGGGTCCCACCATAGGGCTGTGGGGAGACCAGGGCCCCACCAGGGGGCTGTGGGGAGACCAGGGCCCCACCAGGGGGCTGTGGGGAGACCAGGGCCCCAACAGGGGACACTGGGAACACATCGATGCGGCCACTTGGCCTCGATGGCGTAAATACCTCATGGCTGGGACATCAACCCCTGGGATAATTAAGATCATCGATAAGTTGCTGAGAAATGGCTTCAAATCAATAGCCTTGTAGATGTTTGTCCCCAAACAGTAGAGGATCGATAGGTAACACAAGTGCTTCGCCCCGCACCAACATCCGCGCGTAACGCGCCATGAAAATGAAACTATGGAATCAACGCCGGGCTAGGAGGTGTGTGTGTGTGTGTGTGTGTGTGTGTGTGTGTGTGTGTGTGTGTGTGTGTGTGTGTATGTGTATAGCCTGATGTTGTCGTCGGTTGTACTTTCCATTCTTGTCACAAATCCATAAGTGTTGTGCCCGCATGCGCTCGCCATTGTGGAGGGCTGCTTGTCACTTCTCAGAGCTCCTGAATGCGTGGGAGCCCCTCACAAAAGGAGAATGTGCGCTCTGTAATTACTGCAGTTTCTACCTGCCGTGCCCCCCCTTACACACACACACGCGATGTGAGGTCTGCACTTGCACTGCAAAAAAGCTCTTAGCAACGGAGGAAATTGCCGACAAATGATAGAATAAACACTCTGAAAAGAAGGGCCGACAACTAAATGATTAACTCTCAATACCGGGCTCCCTACCTGACACAGAGCCGCCATTATGGGGGCGTGGCTTCCAGGAATATGGCCCCCGCTCCGTGTTTTAGTTACGAGCTGGTGAAATGGAGTGTGCACTGCGCCCGAGTTTATTTGTGAAGGTTTTCTTAGAGAAACCTTGCAGTCTAATGGAGAGCAGCTCAGCCAACACACACACGCGTGCACACACACGCACGCACACACACACACACGCACAGTGACAGACACTGACCTGAGACACTGGGGCCTGTCTTACACCCGGTGCAATGCGGCACATTGTGTCTTTGCTAGTTTCAGACCGACGCAGTTGCCATTTTCCCGTCCAGCGCCCACGTCTATATATCAAACGCACTTGTGCCCATTTGAGCGCCTGTGGGTGCGTTGGTCTCAACATGACGTGTGGTCTGGCACAATGCTGCGGAAAGTGATCGACCAACAAAAACCTGGTCTGAAGTCAAAGGCATTATCAAGATAGTATCGCCTATGGCGGGCGCACGACGCGCTGCTTGTTACACACACAGGGATGCACAGGAGCGCACAAACATGCAAAGGATGAAACATTAAAAGAATGCAAAGTGAAATATAATTGTGTACTCCATATTTTAGGGATCATGGGGGAGTCTCGCTGTTGCCTAGATGGTCTGCTCCAGCGCCTTCACAAATCTGCCGGCATAATAGCAATCCGCGCGTGGTGCAAGCGCACATGGATTTTTTTAAGGGAATGGTAGATGTCAGACAATCGGCTGTTTCATCTAAGATGACGAGAGTTTGCAAGATCAGGATGGTCTCACACACACACACACTTCTAAGAGAGAGGGAGACATCTAAAACATGCAGGGCTGCGGCTCTCCAGGACCAGGGTTCCCTACCCCTGCACTATACCCTAACTCTACAGGTGTACATGTAAACACTACACCCTAACTCTACAGGTGTACATGTAAACACTACACCCTAATTTTACAGGTGTACATGTAAACACTACACCCTAATTCTACAGGTGTACATGTAAACACTATACTCCAACCAGAGCTGATCAGTGCTAGATGTCACTAAGCAGATTCTCATGCCCGAACAGTGGCAGTGAATTCCCCCCTTCACAATCCTGGCAGTAAGCTCCTGACAGAGGTGTTTGTTGGGTGGGGTGGGAGGAGAGGCCATATGGCAGAGCTTTAGGTTGGTCAGCGCTGCACTCACACAGCGGGGGTGGGGGGTGTGGGGAGGAGAGGGGTGGGGGGGGGTCAGTCGGCTGAATAAAGCCCCTGTTGTGGAGCTGGGGGGGGGGGCGCAAGGCTCACTGATGGTGGAGGTGAGCTGGGCTGACCCCCGGGAACCGACCGGGCCTGGTGGTCTCCTGTCGGTGTAGTGGGCCGCTGGGAAGGGAGGTGGTGTGGGGAGGGTGTCTTCCCTGTGCTAGGATGTGGAGAGTCGTGCACAGCGTGTTGTTACACGCGGTAGCAGATGCTTGCGACAGACAGTGCTGCCATGTTGTCATAAAACCGGTGACTTTGAGTCCTTTAGCTTGCGTTAAAGTAAAGTAAAGTTTTAGACGTGCTTTATGTCTGTCACACACACACACACACACGCACAGCGTACCTGACCAACTCTTCGCTGTAGAGGGACCTGTCGGACTCGCGTCCCAGGATGTAGACCTGGCCCTTGAAGACGGACAGCTGCACCTTGCCCTCCACGCTCTCCTGAGACCTGGCTATGCACTGGCGGACAAACTCACACTCCGGGCTGAACCAGAAACCTGAGAGGAGAGGAAACTGGAACTGACAAGAGCCCAAATGTAAAGAGAAAAAATCCACGTGCACTTAAATACCACACACACACACACACAAATAGTGGACTTCCAGGAGGTCATGGGTTAGATCCCTGCAGTATGCCTACGTGTACGCATCCCTGAGCCAGATGTTTTACCCGCAATAGTAAGCAATTGCAAACCTTTTCCACTTTAATACTTGTAACTATACTCACTGTGAGCTTTGGACAAATGCTTCTGCTAAATGACCAGGAGACTCATTCATGAAACACACAGAAGCTGCATCAAATGGAGGTGTACGGACAGAAGAAATAAACTAAACGCACCATACTATTCTGATATAGAACAGCGCACGGCCATGCTACTGTGATTTCCCTTTATGAATCCCAGTCGAACGTGAAGTAAAAGCCCGACGAGAATCCACTTCTAGTCACCCACATTTGTCTAATAAAATCAATAAACGGCCCCAAATAAAGGATTATTTAATATGCCTACTTTAGCCTGCGGAAACAGTCGACTTCATGCCACATCAGAATAGTTTGTACAACAGAATAGTTTGTACAACGGCACAACGTCACAGCAGCAGTGTTTTGTGGCTCCTCAAGATGGACTGAGAAATAACTATCAGAAATAATAAAAAATAACGAGGCCCCTGATGATAATTGCAATATCAACAACACAAGACCCCACTAGGGGCAGCAACAGAACATGCTGGAATGGCAACCTGCCCCCATCGTCAGCCCTCCATCACCACAGAGGCTCTTCAGTCTCCCCAGGTCACATTTCTGCCCCAGGTGAGGCTCACCCCCCCCCCCCCCCCCCAACACACACACACACACACACATAATGGATATGCGAGCTTGCCCCTGTTCTTGGAGACAGATGGACGCCCACCCCCCTACCCCCAAGATGCATGTGTGTGTATACTTTGTGTGTGTGTGTGTGTGTGTGTGTGAGGGGTGGGGGTGGGGGGGTGGAGGGTGTATGTTAGCAGGGGTTCTGCTCATCATCTGGTCGTGGTTCAAATATGCTCCTCTCCTCCTCCTCCTCCAACGGCCTTCGCTCAGGTGTGTCTCACTGGTGTGAAGGCGTGGCCAGCTGTGCCCGCATGTGCACGTGCACGTGCGTGTGTCAGTGTGTGTGTGCATCTTAGATGCTACAGTGCTTGGCTACTCCTCAGAACACAGCAAACGGTTTTCACCTCACTAGCTAACACCTTTACCACTCTGGCAGGGAGGGGGGTGAATTGGGTTAGCTATACATGTTTTAAATCCACACTGATGAGTTTAATCTCTTTATAACTAACCAAAGCTCCCAGCACCTGTGTGTGTGTGTGTGTGTGTGCACGCCTTATTCCCTCTCTCTTGGGGAATAATTGCCAAGTCCTGGCCATCAGTCTCTAATGGTGCTGATCCTATTATCTGGATGAAGGCTGGGGGTGAGGGGGGGGATTAGGACACCCGTGCAAGGGGAAGAGATAGTCTGCTGTCAGTGTGGCACACAGATCCCTACGCACTCACAGCCTGTCCACACTAGCATGGGTGTGTTATAATACTGTTTCTCTCCACACTAGCACGGGTGTGTTATAATACTGTTTCTCTCCACACTAGCGTGGGTGTGTTATAATACTGTTTCTTTCCACACTAGCGTGGGTGTGTTATAATACTGTTTCTCTCCACACTAGCGTGGGTGTGCTATAATACTGTTTCTCTCCATCTTGGCCTTCTCTCCACACTAGCGCACACTTGCTATGACGTCACATGCCAACCCTCGCTTGTGATCCAAGCATGCAAAGTTCATAAATAAAGGTGCGGTGGCCGGTCTTGTTTGGATTCAGACATGTGCGGACATATTCTCAGACTCCTCTGCAGATGCTAAAATTGTTACTGTGAACGAATTAGGCAATGAAGTGTTGTGAATGACAGTAAGGCCTGACTGACAGATGCCTGCTTTTGTTTCTGCCTGAGGAAAAACCCAGCAAATTACTGCTATTGTTTGTGAACAGAAATGTCATGCCAATTAAGTGATAGACATCGCAATGGGAGCTCTAAAGTGAGACCAGATGAGCGTTCAATTACAGCAGGGGTTTGTCTTCAGGGGACACGGGGTTTCATTTTCGTTGAAGAAATGTGGCTTTTTAAAAATAATTCTTAAGTGATACTGCTCTTTTGTAAAAAGCAATGCAACGACCAGTCCACAGGACAATGACGTTCTGGATGAAGTATTCGCTCACTGTAGTTATTCACGTATTTAGTGTAATAAACCTAATCTATTTGGCTAACCACCACTGTAGCTATTGAAGACCTGCTGTAGGTAAGATGTAGTCTGTGTCTCTTCTGTCCATTAGCACTATGTCACATGAGCAACTCTGTGCTGAACGTCGGATACATACACGAACAACAAACAACACTTTCTAGAAGTGAGGGAGCCGGTTTTAATTGGCTGTTAGCATTGTAACTCACAAGTCTATTATCTATTATTCCAGAACGACACTAGTGCAGTGCCTTATTTACTCATTTCCATTTGTTGTAACCGTAGCCTACTTATTGAACAGATTTACAACACCTGCAGCCGGAGTCGGTTTGTTATGTTTCACAGTTAGCCAGCGCTGTGTCCCAGCTAGTAAATGCTGGCTCTGTGAGACCAGGTAGGATGTGAGCGTGACAGCTTTATAAAAAAGGATTTAGAAAATCTCTCCTCTGTCCAATGTGCGGTCTGCAAACCCTGTGTGTGTGTGTGTGTGTGTGTGAGAGAGAGAAAGAGTAAATGTGATTGATTAATAGTGTGTGTTTTATTGATTGAGTGATAGCGTGTGTGTGTGTGTGTGTGTGTGTGTGTGTGTGCGTGCGTGCGTGCACACTACCGTTGTAGAGCAGCTCGGAGAACTTGATGCTCAGGCCTTGTTTGATGCGACGCACCTCCTTGTCCATGGTGAAGGCCTCTATGTCCAGGTGGGCCTGGAACAAGATGGTGCCCCCCGGGGTCTCATAGATCCCTGTGGTGAGCAGGGACACGCACACACACACACACACACACACACACACAGGGACAGTGCTTCTAGTCGCGAACATGAATATTAAAGTACAGTACCTTCATTAGAGAGACATTTAAGAGTTAACAAGTTAGAGACATTGAAGAAGCACTAACCACACTGCAGGGAACAGCCCCCACTACAGGCTGCACACAGGTTACTGCGTGCACAGTACAAAGTGATGTCATTTTGCCATACAGTCTCAGCCTCTGACGTCCATCAGCACTACGTCACACGAGCAACTCTGTGCTGAACGTCTGTCACGGGAAGTGATATTGTTGATTGGCTGTCAACATTGCCACTCACAAGTATGCATCCATATTTCCGGTGTGACGATAGCGCAGTGCGTTATTTACCCATTTACATTTTCATATTTATTTTATGCAGTAATAGTTGCCTACTATTTTTATAGTTTTGCAAGGCCTTTACACAGCCAGAGTCGTATCATTAAGTTTTCCAACTAATTCCTCATTCCAAATGTAATGTCCGATTTGGTCATTGAGATACGGCGTTGGTCATCGTGCATGTCAATCAGAATACCTCTCCAGTCAAGTAGGCGGTAACTGACAGTTAGCCAGCGCTGTCTCCCAGACTTTACGTAAGTAAAGGCTGACTCTGCGAGACTATTTCCCATACAAAACAAACGTAATTGTAGCCATAGCGATTCTATGGTTTCCCCCAGACAAGCAGCACTAACAACCAGTCTGTCTGTCTCCCACATGCAGTGGTGATCAAGATGCAAGGAGAGAGAGAGACTGCCCTGGGTAAATGACAGGTTAGGGGGGCCCCTGCCAGACCGGAGCCCGGGCTGAGGCTGCCTCTACCCTGCAATTTACCCCTCTGCACAGCGGGGGGCAGCGGTGAGGCGGGACGACAGGTGAAATGAAGCCGTCACTCAGTTGTCAGTTCAAACGAAGGGAGGGTGAATGAGGGGTTGGGGAAGGAAGGGAGGGGGGTCGTATGATGGATTAGAAATAGGATTTAAAATAAATCTAAAAACTAGCGAGTTGTATTTGCGGCTTCCATTTTGTGAACTAGCTTGTATGCAGCAAAGCCACCAGTAAGCAAACATGTAAGGACAGTCGATCAGGCAGAGCTGAGCTCAAACCCGCAACGACCCCGGTATCATCTGACTAGCTTACTTGCGTCGCGCTAGTCATTCGAGGCAATGCTCAGCATCCTTGGTAATCAATAAAGCTTCAAAGACAGCAACTTGAGCTAGTGAAGCTGGTGGCTTTTAGATGATCCGGGGCCCAGGGAGGGAAAGGAACACGGGGGCGCTTTTCTATCAGTTCTATCAGATAAAAAAAAACCCCCGGCTAAAACGGCCCTCAAACTCATTTTAGCCTAAGTACTGCAAATGCAAAATAGCTTAGCAGAGACAAGAGAACAATAACACTCTGCTATGTGGGCTTAGTTAAGCTTAGGCAGACAACAAACCCCCAGAGGTTTTCAGGTACTAATCCTTTATGCAGCTGCCGTGGCTAGGCCCACTTTGCTAGAGGGAGCAGCGGGGTTAAGCGAGGGCATTAATTCTATCTGGAGCTGATCCCCTCCGCTCTGATTGGTAGAATGGGAGTGTTGGTGCACACAGGTAATCAATCGGGAGGAAACGGGATCATATCTATAGGTCTTAACAGATCAACTGGATGCCGTGTAGCTGGAGCCTGTAGTGAATATGTGCTGCTAAGGATCTCCCATCAGCACCAGGGTGGCTAAAGAGCTTGGCGGAAGGAGGTGACTGTCACCTAATGTGGAGGAGAGAGAGAGAGAGAGAGAGAGAGAGAGAGAGAGAGAGATATGAAGAAAGGAAAGAAATTAGATAGAAAGAGAAGGAAGAAATAAAAAAGGAGAGAGAGAGAGAGAGAGAAAATAATAATTTCAAGTGAATTCCACGTGCACAGATTGCCGTGCACGTGCCCATCAGAGGGCTTGACAGGCTGGCGACAACAGACGGACACCTGGGTGGTTGGAGGTTTGTCCGGCGCGCTGACAAAGCCCATTTCCCTCACCTCCCTGACCCGACACAAATATGACACATCCCTTTCAGCCTGTTGTGCTGAAGGAGACGCACGCATGCACACACACACACACACACACACACACGCGCACACACACACACACGCACGCACCTTTCCCCTCTTCCTATTGCCTCGGCGGAGAAAAGAGCTTTGATCTTTTGTTCAGCCGAGGGGAGAGAAAAGTACCGCTTTCCATTTTCCAATTTCCACCTGCCAAGGCGAGATGCGACGCTCTGTCCACCGCTCGCACCGGGAGAGTCAATCACAGCTCCGAGACGTGCACGCACACGTGCACACGCGCTCCCTGTCCATGTAATCTGGGGCGGAGGGCATGTGCGCAGAGTGACGAAAGGAACTAGATGGTTCTTGTTGCGCCAACAAACGGCACGGTGGCTGTGTTTGCGGGCGAGCCCTGGGGCACAGCCTGCCCCTCGATGGGCTCCATGTGGCCCCGTTGAGGGCATCTGCCTGCGGGACAGACGCGTTTCCCTTTGAGCGGGAGGCAGCGCGTCACACGGCGTTACACAGCGCTGGCGCCCCTTTCGCTGCACACAAGTGGTGCAATTTAGGCACTCATGTAAAAACACCTGCAATTGGCTGAGAGCTTACCCCCCCACCCCTCCCCAAACGATACTTGAAAGCAAAGCTTGTGAAACGGATGCGTAATTAGGACACTGGCCGAGGAATTCTGGGATCAGGTGTCACCGTGCCTGGGATTCACGACCGAGCACCTCTCTCAGCTCCTTACGCCAAGGGTGCAAGGACGTGGTTGGGAGCCCCTGGAGTTGGCGTATGCCTGCACCCTTGAGCAAGATGCCAACCATCTGCATGCTCCTGGTGATAACTGTACGTCACTGTGGATCGGAGCGTCTGCTGAATGACCATATTGAAGTGGCCTCACCTCTGGACTTCATGCCGATGAAACGGTTTTCCACGATGTCGATCCTTCCCACTCCGTGTTTCCCGCTGAGAGACAGGAGGAGGAGACAGGAGATGAGACCAGAGAGGAGGAGACAGGAGACCACTGATGAGAGGAGGTCGTCACAGTGCATATTGACGCTGACCCTGAGCCCCCTTACCACTGGCCTGTCTATAATGAAGACAGCAGAGACTACATCTACACACTGCACATCGTCCAGTGCGATTACCACCCTGCCAGGACACGGCCATTGCAGCGTAAGGAGCAGGCTGTCACTCACTGTGAAAGCACAGACAGTCGACTGTCTGTAAGTATTACAGCACCATGTTGGTGGTCAGTGGTACATGTCACGTGTTCTATCACAAACACTTTAGTCCTGCGTGACATTAATTAACTGTTGCGTGGGTGTTACACAGACTGTCTGTGTAACACCCACGCAACAGCACCATGTTGGTGGTCAGTGGTACATGTCACGTGTTCTATCACAAACACTTTAGTCCTGCGTGACATTAATTAATGTCCAGGTGTCTCGGGCTGGTCAATCATTTCTCACATCTTTGTATGTGGTACTTTCCTAAATACACTGTATACTTAAGTATTTATTTCTAAAGCATATTTATATGTCCAAGGGTTGACCAAAGTGATATACAGAGAAATTAAATAGTTAACATAACAGAAGGTAAAATAAATACATACATGTGCATATTTATGTATTAAAAGTCTACTGTGGAAGATATTTTCTTAAAACCTGTCTTCTGCTGACAATGTGTTTTCTCCTCGTATCATTTGGACGTCTTGTGTTTGATCTGAAAATGTCTGTAAACCAAATATTATCAATGAGTGGTGTCTGATAGTGTCTGTAAACTATATATTATCAATGGGTGGTGTTTGTAATTAAGTGTCTGTAAACCACATATTATCAATGGGTGGTGTCTGATAGTGTCTGTAAATCATATATTATCAATGTGTGTGTGTGATAGTGTCTGTAAACCATATATTATCAATGTGTGTGTGTGATAGTGTCTGTAAACCACACATTATCAATGGGTGTGTGATAGTGTCTGTAAACCACACATTATCAATGGGTGTGTGATAGTGTCTGTAAACCACATATTATCAATGGGTGTGTGTGATAGTGTCTGTAAACCACATATTATCAATGAGTGTGTGTGATAGTGTCTGTAAACCATATATTATCAATGGGTGGTGTCTGATAGTGTCTGTAAACCATATATTATCAATGAGTGTATCTGCTGGGCTTTACCCTATGTGATTGAGGTAACAGAAGATGTCCAGCGCTGTATCTTTAGAGGTCTTTTCCTTCAGGTGTGTCACTCGGACTGGCACCCCTAGTGACACGTTGGGGAAACACAAGGATTCATTGCCCCCAGGTGGAACCGCACTGAGTCACACTGCCACTGATTCACAGTGTGAATCAACCAGTAAATATTACAATCATCTAAACTAAATACACTGTTTATCAAACTGTAAACAGAGCAATGCAACAAATATGTTCATTTTAGGCTAAAACAGTACTACTGTTCTGCAGGCATATCACAGTATATTCATAAATATAAATTCAGAGGGGAAAACAAAGTATGTTGTCGGGAGGTTTGTCATATCTAGGTTACTGTATTTGACCTACTGCATAACACTATATACTTTTGTAAAGAATTAGTCTACACACGTATAAATGCATTTATAAAGCATTAGTTATTTGCAGATGTCAGAATCAGCTAAAACAAAGCATTACACTAGGAGGTGGTAAGATGGGGGAATAAATCCTAAGGACCAGCCTGTTTGAAGGCTGTGAAATTGTGGGCCGGCCCTTCCCTAATTTAATTACACACCCAACATTGTGTGGGCTTTTCACACTAAACTGGGTTATGCAGCGTGTTATGTGCCAACTAAAGACTAGACATATGCCCCACAATGGCTAGCTAACGATTATACCTATCCCTCAATTGTGCTAGCTAAAGACTAAACCTATACCCCAAACGCACTAGAGAGCTTATCCTGACACACACACACACACACACAAACACACACACACACACACACACACATACACACACACACAAACACACACACACACACACACACACACACACACCGCGGCCACTTAAACCACGTACAGATCAATCATTGTCACGGATGTTTTTATTCAGTGCTTGAAATGAGCGACATGGGGCAAAGGTGAACAAACCGTGCTCTAGGTGAAAGGGGTGTGCATGTGTGCATGTGTGTGTGTGTGTGTGAGTGAGTGAGCGAGCGAGAGAGAGAGAGAGAGAAAGGAAATGTGCTGATCTCTGCACCTCCTCCCATGTGTGCTGCACATCAGGATATCAGGTGTGGTGCTGCTGGTGGCCCATTCAGCACCCCCCCACCCCCCCCCCCCATCCCCCCGCCGATGACAAACATTCCCATAGTGTGTAGATTAAGTTCAAATAAGTTTTGTCTTTTTTTTAGTGGGTGAGGATGGGGAGGGGTGGGGGGGGAGGTGTCACCCTATTTCTCTCAGCCATGCTGGTTCTGCCCATCATTCTTTCTCTGCCCCCCCCGAACAGTGGGATAATGGCACTCCAGACACAGTTGTTGGAAAAATTTGGGACCACTAGCTTTGTGTGGACGACTAAAACAGATGTTGTCGCCGGCCGCTGAGTAAAGAGAGCGTGTGAACCAGCTCTAACGACACACGTCACACGATGTGGCTTTACCGGGGAGACGTCACGCTCTAAACCGTCACCAGCCGGGGCTTGTTGCCATGGCGCTCGCCTTCGTCAGGTGAGCGCATTATAAGTCAGTGTTTCCCAACCCTGGTCCTGGAGGACCCCCACTGTCCTGCATGTTGTCATGTCTCCCTGGTCCCCAGGACCAGGGTTGGAGCAGGGAGACATCTACAACATGCAGGACAGTGGGGGTCCCCAGGACCAGGGTTGGAGCAGGGAGACATCTACAACATGCAGGACAGGGGGGTCCCACAGGACCAGGGTTGGAGCAGGGAGATCTACAACATGCAGGACAGTGGGGGTCCCACAGGACCAGGGTTGGGAAACACTGTTATAAGTGACGTTCACAAGCCAGTGCAGGCCAACCCAGGGCCTGCACTTTGCTGACTAGCTCATAAACGGGGGTGACGGCTCCACAGTCACTGTGTCCTAATTAAAACACATGAACCTTTGGCCGAGCCGCAACAGTCACGTCTTCAGCCCTCTGAGCTGCTTTCAAGTGGCCATTATGGGCTGTAAAGCTGTCAGTCAGGGCACTGTGATCAGTGGGGCCAGTGTCCTTAAGACGACTGATGTGAGCCTGTAGCCCTCAGCTAACATTAGCACCCCCCACCCCACCATGAAGGGACATCTGTGGTGGTTGCCTCGGGCCTAAATGTTTCTCGACATTCTCTCTCTGTGTGTGTGGGTGTGTGTGTGTGTGTGTGTGTGTGTGTGTGGGTGTGTGTGTGTGTGTGTGCACAAAAACATGTGACACTCTCCAGCGTTTAGCCCCGGCCCCTGTGGCGGTAACGCACCTAATGAGCGTGTCCCAGGGCCGTCGGGGCTCGGTGTATTAGCTGGACTTAATGCTTCCGGCCCTCGAGGTGACGGCAGAAGCCCCCCCCTCCCCCCCCCCGCACCCACCACCACCCACACGGCCAGGGGCCGAACGCGACAGCTCTGTCCCCAGTAACGGTGCGTCGGGGCAGGCCGGGGTGGGCCAAGTGTGGGTGGTCAGGGCTAGTGATAAAACACAGCATAAGGATCTGTGACCGCCCCCCCGCTCGCCGTTAATGGGGAGGTTGCCGAGACGACCGCGGGCGACTTGAGTCACCCGAGGAAACAAACGCACGAGCCTGTGTATGCGTGCGTGCTTGTGTATGCGTGTGTGCATGTTTGTGCATGTGTGTGTGTGTGTGCATGTGTGTGTGCGGCCATGTGTGTGTGTGCGTGCGTGCGTGTGTGCGCATGTGTGTGTGCGTGCGCGTGTGCGTGCGCGTGTGCGTGTTTGTGCATGTGTGTGTGCGTGCATGCGTGTGTGCGTGCGTGCGTGCGTGCGCGTGGAAGAAGCCTGAGAGGAAGAGCAGACCTTTCTTGAACTCTATCTCCAGGACGTCGGGGCTGTTGGGAGAATCTTCCGGGTTCTTGGTCATCAGGTATAGGTCGGCCGGAGCGTGGCTCTGAGCACATAACAACAACAACAACATGTGATTACATCATCACACGGACAAGGCCTGTGCTAAAGCCCTCTGCCAACTCGTTACCAAGCAACCACATCAGTGTTTCTCACAGGTCTGAAATATACTTGTGGTGGTAGCTGGCGTGAATGAGGAGAGAGGGGGGGGGGGGGGTCGAGGGTCTACAATGCGATAGACTGGCTGTCTCTGTGTCCAGCCCACACTCTATGAAATCTGTTTATGATGCGCTGCATTGATTGTGTAGTATGAACATCATATTTCATGTGTTTTAGGACAGTAGATCTTTACATATCTATCAACAATTCATACAAGCAACAAACTTTTGACTACAACAGTCAATGAAATGGTGCGGAAAAGGGTAAAAACCAAGTAAATAATTAAATTAATTAAAATAATTCCCTTCTACAGTTTATTTACAGTGGGATTAAAATCCCTCTGTTTGTACACCCTTACCATTGCAGCTTCACTAAACAAGCTTTGCGCCTATCACATTGCTTTTAACTTGTCACATGACTATGGGAACCTGTGTGACATGAGAATCAAGCGTGCCTTGCACACAGTCTTGTGCACTCCGTAACCAAGGAAACACGGTGCAGTGTGATGCTATTTGTAGGCGTAAGGTTGGGAAATATTCATTAACGATCAAATTAAGTAAATTATATAAATTATTATTTTATTCACCACTCACACCGGGGGCATGTTCAATCTGCAAATGGCGTGCCCCGCTTCACTACTGGTTGACCAACATGATTCCTCGAAAACGGTGTGAAGCGGGCTTTGGGGTAAGTTTCCTCACGTTCGGTGGGTGTGACATAGGGTTTGACCAATCAGCAGCGATGTGCATGCGAGACCCGCCGTATTAAAAGGGCATAGTGGAGCGACTAGCGGCCCTATAGCGGTGCAATAGGGTGTTCAACGCAACACCATCTCTATTTAAATTAACGTTAAATGGACTGCATTTATACAGCACTTTTCTAAACCTTCCGGCCACGCTTTACAGAATCTTCCTCAGGGAGATTTGATAAAGAGCTCGCAGGGTTTGAACCAGCGACTTCTAGATCACCTGTCGCCCCCGCTCTAAAACACTGCGCCACCGTCGCCCCGGCGATGAACGTTCTATCGGGCCTAAACGTGGCGCAGCTTTGACAGCAACGTTGTGTGAACAAAGGGAAGCTGAACGTGCCGTCAGGGATCCATCCGGGTGAAGAAGACAAACAAACAAACCAAGCCCATCAGCCAATCACGAAGCCCTTCTCCACGGGAGAATGGAGGGAGAGTTAAGGACAACGCAAGACAGAGGAATGGCTCCGTCAAAACACCTGCTACACTGACAGAACCCATTTGAGTGGGAGGAAGGACTCATGCCCCCCCCCCCCCTGCTGCAACACAAGACATGATGTGCCTAATGGGCATCGAACTACACAGAGCCACCGCTCCGTCCTAGCAACGCTAGTCGTCCTGGGTGACGGACGGACGCCTGCTTTTTTATGGATGGAGGGAGATGCAAACCTGACTGACACACGCACGCGCGCACGCACAGACACACAGCTGATCATTTCAGTGGGTCCAGACTGGGACCTGACACGCACACACACACACACACACACACACACACACACACTCTCTCTCTCACACACACGCACACACACACACACGCACGCAAGCTGATAATTTCAGTGGGTCCAGACTGGGACCTAATAGAGTGGTGCGATCCTCTGCATGTAACCCCCTCCCCCGTCACACACACACACAGACACCCCACCCTGTACAATTACACGGCATTAGGACCAGGCGATGGGCAATGTCTCCTGAGCTGAGGTAAATTGCAGGGGGGACTATGCAAAATAACCACTGGACGCATTTAAATGGAAAGCTTTACCAGACGCCAAACCATCGCGCGGTAACTAATCGCCGCCGCTCACCGCCCGTCACGGCCATGGAGGAAGCGAGCGCCCCCAATCACTTTCCCTCCTTTTAACTAAACGTTGAAATTGGCTGCCAGAGGCGGCGGTCTCCGTCACGCCTGAGCGCACGTAAAGACTCCAAACAACAGCGAGAGCGAGCGAAGAGAGGCAGCGTAACTACCCTAAAAAGCCTCTCGATGCATCGGAGGGAAAGATTGGGGGAAATGTAAACAGAGAGAAGGAATGCATCAACATGTAGTAATTAAATGACACTTCAACGTCTTTATCTGCTCATTTACGTCATCACACGTGAATGTGTGGGCTACATTTAGGAAATGTACTGTAATACTGAGAGGACCCGTTTTATTTAGGTTTAAAAGTTCAGAAAGTCCAGAATGTAATTCATTCAATTCAATTGTAATTTGTCTGACAACACTTTAATTTTCTTAATAATTTGATCTAAATATGAGGGTGGATGTACGATTGTAAATACCGCTTCACTAACGTTCATCACCTACGCTGCTGGAAGGAGAATCGACTGTGGTCTGTCCAACGCACACACGCAGGACCATATTAACATCTACCACTCCATAATCACTCACACTCCAGGGAGCGCAGACATAGAGAAAGTGAAAGGGCGAGAGAGAGACAGAATAGAAAGAGAGAGACACACACACACAGAAGGGGAATAGACTCTTTTCCAGTGTGCCACAGATCAATGCATTTCAATTGTTCACCCCCCTGCAGGTGGACGTGGCCCGAGGCTGTGGCCCTGAAAGAGCTGGAGGTATAGGTGTGTGTGTGTGTAGGTGTGTGTGTGTGTGTGTGTGTGTGGGGGGGGGAACATTGGTGGGAAATGGGCTGTAAAGCCCCCGGCCACTACGGACGCCATATTGTCTGGCTGAATGTGGCCCGCAGAGCGAGGCGGAGGGCCGAGGGAACGTAAAGGGCAAGTCAATTTCTATCTCTCCACGTATTAGTTGCCTCATTGGCTTTCAATTGAAGCCAATGGGGCCAGTATAGAGGCGGAGAAACTGGGATTTTGGGGGTCTGGGTAGGGGGAAGGGGGGCTTTCGATGAGGGAGCGAGAAATAGAAGGTGTTTTTTGGAAGAGAGAGAAAGGGAAAAAACTCAAATAGAATCGTTTGCCCACTGGTTTGGAAATTATTCTGAAATCACCGCGCTTCACGTCCTGTCCACACACACGCACGCACGCACGGTATATACCTGATTCTTGAGATACGGAACAAAACATGTCCTATGTAGAAATGTCTTTGAGGCTAAATGTAAAGGTTATTTGCATTAATATATTTTCTTTTTCAGTTTTATTTACTTAAATGTATGCTATGTACTCAGAAGTACATGTTTAAAAACCTGTCCTTAGCAAGAGGACACAATGTTAAACTTCCCAAAAACTGGTACAAATCTTTACTAAGGCAAAAACGGCAAATGAAAATAATCGATAAATAAAATATTAAACTGAATTAAAAAAGAACTATAGAAAACTATTTTCCATAAAATGCTTCCTTTCAACGTTATATATCAGAAAATATTATGGGCACCTCTAACACTTATGGCAAATGAAACAGTTATATTCATAGTGTGGTAGGTATAAAAGACTGATATTTTAGAGAAATAATGTTGATATCACTATGGTCACGGCTTTAACATGAACACCGTCAACCTATTTATGGCAATTGTATTCAAGAATTAAGAAATAAATGTAGTAATTATAATTATGGTATCTTAGCGTCGCGAGACCATCCTGATCTTGCCAGCTTCAATTTAATTTCGCTGTGAGAATCAGTCTGGAAAGCCTCGGAATCATTTTGAATGCGTCCAAGTAGCAACTGAACTTTCCAATCAGCATCGTGTTTATAGCTATACGGGCGTGGTTTGAGTGTGCTGATACCGAAAACGACCATATGTTTCATCCAATCACCTGCAGGTATAGCCATTTACAAACAGTTTCAATGTACGGCTCCCCAGATGGACTTGTGACAACAATTTCTCTGGCATGTCAGGTATA